>VZTT01014710.1:7972-19304 GCA_013400855.1 Buphagus erythrorhynchus | reverse complement strand
GAGATTTAAGATTAAACCCCCAAACAACAAAAAAACCCCCAAAAAATCTCCCACCAAACCAATTGAAATACTTCATCTTCCTGAGAGACTTCTGGAGGTTTTCCTTTTCCAAAATAAAATACTTCCCACATACTTCCAACATACATGTTTCCATGGAAACTTTCAGTTTTAACATGAATGGCATTGTTTAACTGAAAAAACAATTCTTCCACTGGAAGAACATTCACTAGGTCTTGTGTGGCCATTCACACCCTTTTCTTTATTTCCAATATCTTTTTCCAGTTTTGTTCAGTTACTCCCCACCAAAAGCTCCGTCCACTAGAAAAAGGAGCAGGAAGAACATATTTTCTCCTGTTCTGCATATTGCTGTGTGTAACCTCTGCTTTTTCACATTAACCCTTTCTCCACCAAGAAAACCTGCAGGTTTTCAGGGCAGCTGCCACCTCCCTCTCTGCAATGGGGCAGAATTAAACCAGAGACCCCATCCTCACACCCTCACTGTGAGCAGTGGGAGTAGCCCAGCTGGAGCAGACAGGCTCTGGTCCTCAATAAACACAGTAGGTTTTGTTGTGCTTCATGTTGACTGTCCTGTTCCTTCCCTTAGCTGTCTCAGAGTTGAGTAATACTGAATATGTACTGATAACTGACAAAGGAATTCTGTGTACAAACAACACTAGCAGTGCAGGCCTGAGGTGGGTTGAGCAATTTTTAAAATTGCTTCTGCACTGAGAAGGACTTCTGAGGAGGAACAGCTAAGGTGGTTAATGTAAACTGTCTACAAGTAGGTCAGAAAAAGAGGAATTGCACATAGTAGGTCTAGGTTTCTAGTGCTCTAAGTGCATCATTTATTTTACATCATCCTAAGACAGGTGGCTTCATAGCTCTGGCAGCACTGGTGCTGGGCCCTAGAAAGATTTATTACTGTTACTTGAGTTTATTAACAGAGTGCTTGGGCAGTGGTGGAGGACAGGGTCATTCCAGTAAAGGCAGTGGAAAATCATCCATAGTGCAGAACTGTGTTCATCCCAAGGAGCTGAGGGGCTGGGAGGGGGGACACCATGCCCACTGAGTGTCCCCATGTGACTCCTGAATGACCTTTAACTCTGCATTGAAAGCAGGAGCTTGTTTCAGAATGTCTATTATGGAAAAGTTAAACACAGTTAAACAACACTTGGAGCTCAGATACTATTTGGCTTCAGATTATGATGACATTAAGAGGTGGGGGAGGATCGGGGTTGGTGTCTCACCAGCTCAGCACACAGCTCAGCAAAGTGAGCCATCCCATGAACTGGCAAGGATCCATCCCATCCAGCATGGGGTGGACAGTTGGTGACTGCCCTGACAAGAGCAGTAGCTACTCTGCAAATCTCTTGGAGTGGAAAGAACAAATGCTGTCATGTAGCTCCTTGCCTGGGCTTGGCTGGAGAGCACAAACACTGCCCTTGCAAACCTTTATGGAACTGCTGCTGGTATGGTTGAACAGCAGCAGGAACTGCTGTGGAGATGACAAGCCTTTGCAGAAATATTTATTGGTCTGTAGCTGCTTAAAACCAAAAGAGCTTTTCAGTAATCAACTCGTGGTTCTATTTAACAATGTGAGCAGAAGGGTCTCTTATCCCTCTAATAGTTTAAAATTGGCAGGTGCTTTCTCTGCCAAAATAAATCTTTAAAGCTTTTCAGTATTTATCCCTTATAACTGGCATGCTTATCGTAGCATTTGTCCTTGAGCCCATGTTTTGAAGAGAAACCCAAGAAAGAAACACATCTGGATAAAGCAAAGATTCATAAAGCACCATATCATGACAAGCAGTGTCACCACTCAGGGATCAGTGTCACACCACAGGTGCTCCTTTGTGTCACTGCTGTCTCTTCTCCAAGCACCAGAGATACCATTCCCACCAGAGCTCCCAGGGTCACATGCCCTGGAAGTGTCCCTGGTCTGTGCCTTGGGGATGCTACAACCCAATTAGAATGAGTGATGTCTTTTTTTGTCACTGATGTCGTCCTCCAAGAAGAGCTGGGGACCTGCACAATAAGAAGGGGTCAGTAGTTTTCCTTAATCATCCCCAAAGCAGGGAAGAAGGAGAAGTTGTTAGGACTTAAACAGGGCTGTTTCAGAGGTGGTATTCCTCTAGCTCCAGATAGGGCATAAACATCACCCATGAAAGGAACAACAGCAACACCAGGGAGGCAGAGGAGGCAGAGCCTGAGGTTTTACAGACTGACAGAGAGCCTTCAGCAGCTAAAACCAGGCTTTAGTGTCTGCACCTGATTTCAAGTCTGAACCGTGTGTGTGTTGCCATCACTTGCAATGACACAGCAGCAGTACAGCACAGAGGTAAAGCCATCGGGGTTTTTGGACCCAGAACTGCTGACAGGAATATTCAGTAGAGGAAGGCAGAGAGCCTGCCCTGCAAATCCTTCTCTTCACGTGTTTCTTTTCTTTGTGTCAATGGACATGTTCGTCACTGTTTATCCTGGCACTGGCCAGCAACAGCAGCAAAGCCAGAGGTCTCTTTTGTTTGTAATCTCTGCTGAACAGATGAATCATTGCTGAGCATCATCAGATCATTTCTGGTTTATAACACTCTGCTCATGTCATTACAAAAATCTAGCCTTGAGTGGAGTAAATTAATTTCTATTTTTCCTTGTCTTCATGCTACATTTGATATTTAGAATGTGATTTCCACAGAAAAGCAGTAATACTGATCTATGCTTGGGGACAGCATCGGGTCATAGACTGTGTCCAGCACAGCCAGCATTTCATAGATGAGCTCCACTGAAACAGGCCTCTTTTAGCTGTCCAGTTCACATCCTGTCATCACTGACTTGCTGTTTCATCCTTCTGAAAAAGTGAGATTGCTCTGAAAAGTTTATTATGCCCATTTCTGTTTGTCTCATGTCAAGTTTAAAGTTTCCTGTCCTTTTTTTTTTTGGTGATTTCTCCTGGGTGCTTTGTTTCTCCAGGGTACTTTGTACCCAAACTGCACTGCAATGTGCATCAGCTCAGCAGCTGCCCTCAAATTAGGAGATGGCTGTGTCTCAGTGGTGCTGTGCTTTAAGCATTCACCATACAAAAGTCTCTGGTAGGTGCACTAAAATGAAAAGCACGTGCAGTTATCCATGTGTTGTCCAGCCATACCAACCCCAAAAAGAGCAAGGAACCTCAGGGTCACCAAGATCATCAAGGACCTTCTGAAGAATTTGTAATGAAACTGAAATTGTATCTGTCCATCATGTGTGCACTGTGCACAGTGGAAAGTGCTCTCCACAGGAACTCCAAAGGGAAATTGTTGCTGGGATTAACCCAACAGCTCATTCTCTGCTGTGAGTCTTTTATGATACCACACTATAATTTCTGCTGCCTTTCTAGTTTGCTTTTTTATTCATGGAACTTGTATCAGCAGTGAATTTCTCTAGCTCAGTGTAATAGTAAGGAGTAATTTTCAACTTGCAGCTGGTGGAAAAATAACAGTGGGAAAAAATGGCCTGGCCAGATCTGTCATGTTGTAAAGCGAAATAGAAAATAGCCAGTGGGACAACAAACTTCACTGATGCCCAAATACAGACACTGATGCTGGCACTAAGGGTATTTTGTGCCAATGCTCTGAGCTCCCAGGGACTGACACATGGCTGTATGTGTTGGTGCAGTACATCTCCCTCCCATCTGTGCCTCCTCTGGCCACGGGGTCTCTCAGAAGAATTAAAGGGCAGCAAAGCCCATTGTGAGCTGTGCTGTACCAACCATCCTAAGTTATCCCAACCACCAGGGTGGCATTGGAGCTTTCATTTTGAGTACTGGTTTCTGCGAGTGTGACATACATGTGAAAAAATGTATTTCCCAGTTCCTTCTCCACTGACTGCAACATCCTGTGTCATCTACCAGATCTGGGCTTCTTGGGACTGATGCAGAGACCTTTCTTCTTGCAAAATCTTCTGCAAAGCAGTTCAACCTTCTGGCCCAGCACCATGGCCTCTATTCACAGGGCATGGCATCTTAGAGAGATTTGCTTGCTGATCTTCATGCAGGGTTGCCACTTCACAATTTTCCATTAAAGAGAAATAAATATTTTGAGTGTGACTGATTTTCAACAAAAAAACTCCCAAAGTCCTAAGAAAATTAGGTATGTAAAGACTTCTGTAAACAAAATGCATTTTGGAATTTAATTGAGGCTTTGCACACACATACTAGTGTCAAGCTTAATTTACTGTGATTTGTTGCTTGAAAAAACATGTGAGAAGCATCTTCCTGCATGTTAGTCATTATTTAAAAGGGGGCACTCTGTTACTAGGGCATTGAACCTTAGATCACTACAGGCCAGGGAAAATAAATCACTTTATCTGTGTCCCTCTGCTTTTCTTTCTGCCTCTTCAAGTCTACTTAAAATAGGAGCTTGTGGGTCAGGCAATGCTTAAGTTAATATTTCTACAGAGCCTGTTGCAATGCTGCCCAAGATGTGCCTGGGGATGCTGCTGTACCTAAGTGTTTTATCATAACATGATGGATAATTCTATCTATTTCAGAAGGAGCAATCAAGGTTGCTGGGATAAATTTTATGGTTCAGCCACTGCTTTATCAATTTTTAGTGAAAGTCATGCCTACCCGTGCACTAGACTGTGCTGGAATAGCAACAAGGGAGTTTGCTCCCCTGGCTCTCTAGTACCATGATAAGGTTATAAAACGCAGAGAGCTCCTCCTTTCCTGTGTCTCAGACAGCAGAAAATATTAATTTTGGGAAGTGGTGTGTCCTTCTGAATCCCATAACCAGATACCAGACTTTTCATTCTGTTTGAGTTGAAGTCCTGTGCAATCTCAAGGCAAGCTAGAAAAGTCAAACAGTACAATCACCTTTTTCACTCTTTAGGACTTTGTACCACTGTGTGTCTCCAAGGAAAAGACAGTAGGGCAGTCAGGCTATTGAAGGACTTTACCTTCCATCTCAGAATCAAATACCATGGCTCTGAAATATGAACTAGCTTATGGAGTCTTGTAAAGCCCAAAACTATAGGAAAAAAAAATCTCTAAATGCATTCAGGCCTGTGGCCAGTTTGCTGCTGTGGAGGATTCTTTCCTGGGGTTGCTCCATTCCCATGTGTCACTGGGCCTTCTTGGCACAAGTCCCTCATCCCACAGCAAATCATACACAGGTCCCCTGTGCCTTGTGTCTGGGACTTCTCCCACCACTGCCCTTTACTCTGCCCAGCTCAGGTCATGCTGAGCTCTCATCCCAGAGAGGAGCCAGTGGAAAGGACTTCAGCTTGTGGCAAAAGCACTCTTGCAATGACTCTTAGCTTGCTTCTCCCCATTGTAGTGTCTTCTCATTTACCAACTCCTTTCTCAGGGTCTGGTAGGGGATCCCAGGCCAGCATCCTTCTCTGGGCAGCTGTTCTCCCACGTGCCTGCTCTCAGAGCCTCCCCAGTGCCTTTGGCAAATGGCCATGCTCCCTTCTTCCTGGGGACGTGCTGTGGCCAAGGTGAAAAGTGGCCAAGGTGAAAAGTGCAAGCAAAATCCCTGTAAACATTTTGGGAATACATTACTTTAAGTGTTTGTACATAAAGTCTTGGAGCTTCACCAAGTTAACTCCGTGTCATGGTGCATACAACCACTTGTGGGACTATTGCTTCATTTCATAGATAAGATCACTGTTTGCTAGTCAGCCTTCTTCCGAATTGGTGGGGTTTTTTGCTACATGTATTTCTTTCATATACTTATTCCAGATCTGTTTTTAATGTTGCTTTGTTTTCCCTTGTGATGAGGTAAACACAGCTACAGATTCCATTTCTGTGTTTCCTCGCCTGCAGCTCATGCACATTGTTGTAAATGACACTGCACAGCTGAGCCAGATCAGAATCCAAAACTCTGGATTTTGACCTTGCTAAACCATGCAGATTTGGCCACCTGTTTAGTGAAGAGACCCTTTCTCTTAAGTCACTAAAGACCATCAAATACATGTTGACCTGTGGCATTGAAAAAAAATCCACAAAACCTGTGCCTGTGACTTTGGTGAACAGCAGCAAAAGAGATCACTACCTCCCATGAACAAAAGAACCTCACAGGAAGAGAAGTTGTCACCATACTACCTAATGTGTGGAAAAAACAACAGTCAGAAGATTATTGAAAAAGCAGGCACAGGTAAGCACATACTGTCTGATTTTGTGCTTTTGCCAATCAAACTAGTGTGTTCTCATCTTTCCACAAAAGACAAAAAGGAAACAATGGCCTCTTCAAAGGAGAAGTTTTCTGTCATTCAGATCTTCTTGGCCATCAAGGAAACATTTACCAATATATAATGGAATACTGATTGAATGTTATTAACTAGCTTTTGTAGTGTCTAACATAAAACCATAGTGCCTTACTTTATCAATAGCCAATCTCATTTAAAATATTTGGCCACACTAGAGAGAAAGGACAGGCAGCAGCAGGTATATCTTCTTAAGCATCATGCTGTCAGGCTGTAAGAGCTAAGGAGTCTGGAGGGCTGTGGGGAGGAGGTAGAAGCAGCCCTGAGATGCTGAGCTCTCCCTACTATATTAGGTAACAGGGAGGTGGAGAAAGCTGTGCAGGATTACAGATAGGATGAAGAATGGTATGTTTCTCTCTCACCCTCTTCACTATATTTCTCTGTTGTACATATCCAAGCAATTTATGGCTAAGTTTCAAATTCTTTTTGGAAAGCGATGGTTAGCTAAATATTGGTGACAATAATAGCACATTTACCATATCATTACTTCTCTTACAGCTGAGGCTGGTGTTGAACAGAAGGTGTTGACCTCTGATTACTGTGCAGAAGAATTAGTGAACTCAGCTGTGGCATCTTGAATCTACATTTTTACAATACAGATGTCCACATCTGAAAATCACTGCCCCCATCAAAACCAGCATACCTGTAGGAAGAGACACCTAAGAATAAATGAGGATGGGAAATCAGTGATTCTCTAATCCTTAGAAATTAATCTTGTTTCAAATAATTTACAGTACAGGCAAAGTTGGAGGTACCAAATCATCCAGATGGGCCTAAAAGGAATGATGACTGGATCTTGTTGCCATCAACCTCATCCTTGTCTTTGCAATCTTCCTAAAATCAGCATCTCACCAATACCACACCAGTTATAAGAAGTAGCTTGTTAGGAACTTAGTGATCATAATTTTTATTATTTTTATCATTAAAATACTATTTTAATAATGGTGATTGAGCATCTGGTGTGGGGAGGAACACAGTATGTGATGGCAGATTGCCTGCTCACTGTTAACACCAGGCAACGTTACTCAAGCAGGGAATACTCATGTCTCTAGACAATGGCAGTGTTACCATGGAAACATAGGTAGGAAACATAGATATCAATCTTCTGATATAGTAGGTCCCTTTTCAAATGGGTGATATTTTTCCAAGGTTTCTATATTTGGAACAGTAATTATTTTTGCCTACACACAGCATTAAAATGAGTGGTAATGTTCTTGAGTCATCAGCTGCATCAAAGCTTGCAATTTGCAATTTTGGAATTAGCATTTATCTTACTCATCCCATTAATCATATTTTAGAGCTCTCTAGCAAGACTTAGATGTAACTCCTAAAATTGTTCATACATTAGATATTAAAACTAGCATATTATAAACTGCAATATAGTTGTTTAATGACAAAATTTGTTGTTTCAATAGCAACAAAACTATTAAAAGTATACACAGAATCCTCATTGCAAAACATTAGAGCTAACAACAAATACCTTAGCAGCTGGATGCAGAAAATATTGTGAAAGGGTGGGATAATCCAAAATAGCTTTTCTCTAAACAAAAAAAAAGTTGTGTCAAATCTGAGAAGATCATTATGTCTAGTCTTATTCAGTGTTTTTATTAATGGATTTTTCTATGTGTTCTAATGTGTTACACAAAACTGTTGATTCTTTGAGGATACTCAGTTTTAATTGTTATGGGCTATTGTGCACTACAGATTCAGAACTGAACTCAACATCTGTTTACAGTGGCACTTCTATAAAGGTCTTTTAGATCAATAACATTAATTTTCCAAAACACATAATGCAAACAAAACAGGCAAGCACTACAGAGGTGGCTTGGCTTTTATAGTCCTGGTAGGCAGAATTCCCTCCAGTTCCATGAAACTTCTACTGCAGAACTGAAGACAATGAGAATTTTGAGTGAAATGAGACTATGGAATGTCGGCCATGGTAGTTACAGGAATATTTCTTGGCCTTTTGATCCTGTCTTTCATCTATCTGCATTTTTCTAAAATAATAAAAACTCTAAGTAGCATGCAACCTCTCATAGCCAGGATGTCTGAGATGTAAATACTTTTTCCAAGCAATCAGAATAGATTTTTAAATTCTACCTTCTTAGTTATAATTTGATCTGCAAAGTATATCAAAATAATCACAGATCACAGATGTAACATTGAATTCTGTCAGTACATTTCAGTCATGGCTTTGTAAATTTTTCTTACATTTGTTAATGACATTTTGCCAGTTAAAATGGTGTATACAAGGAAAATATCATAAATGGTCAACATATATCCATTTTTATATATACACTTGGACATGCTGTCACCAAAGTTACTCAAGTAGATGTCTTTAACATCCTCTTCAGTTTCGGTGCCTTTGAGTTTTCAGCATCAGACATTACATTTGAAATTCTTCCCAGATGTGCCTAAAGTTAAGTATTTTTTGAGATTTACAGGTGCTACGATTTGATATGAAGGAGTTTAGATTGGCTTGCAAAAATAGAGTGATCTAAAAACCAGCAATATTTGCAAAATACTGAATTTTGTGAGAGAAAGATTATGAATGGACATAGCCCTTTTCCAAGTTATTTTTAGCACAAGCATTTTCTAACTGCTAGGCTTTAAAGGAAATATCTGCTAGAAAAAAAATTCCTAGAGCAGGCATTTGACCCATCCTTGTGTTTGTAAATACAGAGATTACCATAAAATGTTCTTGTTTATCAAACAATCACATCTTCCTGAGAGCTGTTTGACTTTCTTTTAATTCTGCAATGGCTCAGTGCTCACTAGCTGGGAAGAGTTTACTCCCATCTCTTCTGTTTTACAGAACTCAAGGAGCCAAGCCATGTCAGGTGGTGACAGAAATCTTCTCCAGACCTCCTCAAGTAAATGACATCCCTCCTGCTCCCTCACTTCCTCCTTTTGATTTTCCATGGGTATAGCAGTTACAGGGAATGTGAAAATGAGAAAACAACACAAAATCCCCAACCCAAACTTCTCCCGCAAAGAGGAATTTCTTCCAACCTTCCAGTCACATCTAGTGCAGATCTGCCTGGTCCTGGTGGACCTGCATCCCAGTGTCATCCACAGCATCAAACAGTCAATTTTTGTAAATGCTTTATGCATTACAGTGCCCCTGACCTGTGCTCCTATGAGATGCACACTATGGCTGTGACCCACATGGGGAGCTCCCCAGTGCCCTTGGAAAAGCCACCCCCACCCTCCTTCCATCACACTATGTTCAAGTGAATCCCACTGTATAAAACCTACATCTTCTTCTTTCCTGTTTCTGTACATCTGGAGGACAGAATGTGCTGTCTATATTTAGTGAAAAAATAAAACTGTCCACATTGTGCTCCATTTAAATCCATGGAGAGCTTTGTTCCTGACTTTAATATGGAGAGGATAGTGCCACTTTTTTCTCCCTGGGCTGGAGCTGCAATTGCTGAGCTGCTGCCCTTGCAGCTCCAGCACCAAGTCAAAGCGTATAAATCAGAGAGCTTTGTGCACTAGCAAACACATACCAATGGGCACTATAGGAAATGCTTCTGAGAAGTCACAAGACCAAGAAAGATAATATAAATTATTGCCAATTATTATCAAGAAATAAAAGGGAGTGTGTTGTTATGCTGCTAGGCCGTTTTTTGGTGTTGGTTTATATTTAACCTACTTAAATAAACTGCAATGGCTGTTCTGTGAACACAAAAATGGATTGGAAGTTTCCATTTGATTAAATAAGGAGAAGAAATTACCCTGTGGCTAGTCTGTACATTCACTGATCAACAATGAAATCTCAATGGAAACTAGTGACCTGCCACTGTCAACACACAACCAATTTGAACGGAGCTTGAAGGGGGCAGTCATGCAAGAACCACTTTGGACATTTATTTAACACCACTTCAAAGCACAGCTCTGTCCAGCTCATCTTATTTTCCATGTATTGCTGGCTGAGATGTTGGCTCTGGCTAGACATGTAGTTTGGACAGGACCAGCTCATGCCAAGCTGTTGTACAGCTGCACTCTGGAATCCTCACCAGGGACACCAGGCACATTGGGAGATGGTGTGGTTAGGGTCTGCTCCCAGGGTCAGGCAAGCTGGATGCTGGGGAGAAAAGGAGCTGCTAGCACAGAGGCCAAACACTCTGGGTCAGCAGGCACCAGTACAGGCAAGCAGTCTGAGGAATGTGTCCTTTGCATTTTCTTACTTCGTATTTTCCTTTTGCAACAGTGCTTGCAATTGCAGTGGACTAAAACATCATTCTTAGCTTGGTGATGTACAGTAAAAAGTGCCAATTTCTTCTGATTTTCATCCAGCATTAAAAGCAATTCCAAAGAAATCTGACAGATAATAATATTCCTGGAGATGATGTACCCAATACCTGCAGCCACTCAGCAAGGCAGGGCCCAGCTCCCAGGTGCCTTTCAGCCCCTGCTCTTTATCAACCATGCCAGAACAGGATCAGCTCCTCCCAGAGCCAGCCCTGTGTTTGGATGCTCTCCCCCCTCAAAACCTATCAGCTCTTTTTTGTCTCCACTTCAAGCACTCTGGGAAATGTAAATTTAACTGCACTTCACACACCTTGGGAAGACCCAATGGACTTCCATGCTTAAAAGCCCAGGAGAATCTCTCAGCCTAAAATGATAAGAATCAGCCTAAGCCCTTTCAAGCTAGAAGAATTCATGACGTGTTGTCTTGCATGTTGGAATAAAAAGACAGCTAAAATAATTATGTAACCACAGATTTAACATATTGCTAAATTTTACCTCCCTTTTGCAATTTCTTCCCTTAAACAGCTGATGCCTAAAATACAGTTCCAGAAGAATTTGCAACAGAATATTCTGCTGTCAGCTTCCCTCCAGGCACAAACTGGGCTGAGGGAGATGTATGTAACCCATACAAAGAATTTTAAAATAAACAACCAACAGTCCTCCCACTGGTTTCTCAGAAAACTAGTCGGTGAATTATCCTTTATTTCAAGATTCATTATCTAACATGTGAAAAACACTCAGCACTGATTGCTTAGTTTAGGAAAAAAGTTGCTGTGAAGTTCTTGTTAATTCTGGTTTCTGGAAATGTGAGAGTACGTGCTTTGTACTTCAC
>VZTT01014709.1:0-39153 GCA_013400855.1 Buphagus erythrorhynchus | reverse complement strand
ATCCCGGACGAGCCCTTCTTTTGAGCATCACCAGCCTGCTCCCGCCTGGCTGGCGCAGAGCCCGACGGGACCCGGCCATCGACTTTTACCTCTCAGGGACACCTGCAGTGCCGGGGCTTTGAGCTTAGCGTGGCACACAGAGCGTCTCACGGGGCTGTGCCCTGCCCCTGGAGTCCCAAGCCATTGGTCCTGCAGCATGACCTTATTTTTGAGTTGGCAGCGAGATGGGGATGGGCTAGGAAGGGCTGTGTCTCTGGCCATGGATCACCCCTGCCTCATCTGGTCAAAGCACCCGTCTAGTAAACAGGAATCCTGGATTCAACTTCCAATGGTGCCCGGGTCTGGGAGGCTGCTTTTCCTCCCTAGCCCAAGTGGGGGTTACTTCTGGGGGATCCCCACTGCCCCGGTTTGCCCCTCACAATGATGACGCTGACTCAGAGCAGTTTGGATGCACGCTTTTACTGAAAGCTTATTTCAGGGTCCCCAGGGTCCTCCGCTGGACGTAGCAATGACCAAGGCATCCCTCCCACCCAGGACCTGCTCCTGTCCCTGCCCCGTGGCGCCTGCAAAACCCACAAGCAGCAGCAGGATCTGTTTCCTCGGCTTCGCTGCGCAGCCCATAGCCCACCCTCCAGGCTCCTACACCTGTCAGGGCTGGCTGGAGGGACCTGGCAGAATCTCAGTACCTTCTCAGGGTGCCCAATGGCCAGAATGAGCCATCAGGAGACATCCCCGCTGGAGAATCTCCCCGTGGGGAGAAGGGAGCTGTTTGGATCCCTCTCCAGGTAGGTCACCCAGAGCCACACCCAGCATCCTCGTGCCAGTGGGGGCCCTTCCACATAAGGACCGTGGCTGGCCATTCAGACACTATGTCAGTTTCTCCTGCCATCCCCTTCCCAAAATCTCCAGGGCACAGGTGACTTTTGCTCCTGGGGAGGATACAGATGCCAGGGTAGACCAGGCACTTCGGGGTACCATTTTCCCCTCCCGCCCCCGCCGAGTCCCCGTGTGCCGCAAGAATCCGAGCTCACCCCGAGGGTGGGAGCAAAATCTCGACGAGGGTGGGATTCGAACCCACGCGTGCAGAGCACAATGGATTAGCAGTCCATCGCCTTAACCACTCGGCCACCTCGTCCCATGGCGGGAGGCTACTGCCCCCTGCCGGCCTGACGCGGCTGCCGCAGTCCCTTCCCACCCTGCCCCGGAGCCCGTCCCGGTCCCGGTCCCGTCGCCTGCTTGCCCGCTGGAGGCCCGAGGTGAACTATATGCCCAGACGCCCTCTTAGCGCAGTAGGCAGCGCGTCAGTCTCATAATCTGAAGGTCCTGAGTTCGAGCCTCAGAGAGGGCAATGTTTGCGGGTTTTTTGGGGGTCTTTTTTTTTTGTCTCTCCGCGGCCACGCGAGGTGGCTCCGCAGTGCGCCCGGCCCGGCCACTTACCAAGGCCTTCGTTTGGCCCCCACGGCGTGCAGTTTCCACGGGGCCGAGTCCTCACGGGCGCGGGCCGTCCCCACGGGTGGAGGCGAAGGTGGTGTGCGGCGGGACGAGGTGGCCGAGTGGTTATGGCGATGGACTGCTAATCCATTGTGCTCTGCATGCGTGGGTTCGAATCCCACCCTTGTCGAGATTTTGCTGCTGCCATGGGTCGCCCATCCACCGATAAACGGCACAGGGGAGGCTGGGACCGAGACCAACCCCTCGCACTGGTACCCCAGAAAACCCCCCGGGTAACGGACAGCAGCCACGCCCCCCCTTCCCCCTCAATAGCATCCCATACCATGAGCTTTTACAGAGGAACGAGGCACCTTTCAAGCAACTAAAAATTTTATTAGGTACAAAACACAATTTACAGCAAATAGTATGAGACATGCTCCCAAAGCTCTGTTGGGTTTTGACAGCTGAATTCCAGGTAAACTGAGTATATCAAAAGCAGGGCACAGGCTTCCCTTCACAGGGATCCAGTTAAACTCAACAAAACTCAGCCCAACAAAAGCACATGGAGCAGGAACAGCCTCAAAGCACACCCTTTCCAATTTAAACTTATTTCAACTTAGCAGTAAGCTACTCTTGCTATTTTGGGTTTAAGAGAAATAATACAAATGAAAAGCTGAAATTTAAAAAACTGTAAAATTACTTTTTTGGAAGGCAATTGACAGTTTCAGACTACTGAGGATTTCAGCTTGGGTTGGGCAGGCAAGATAATCAGTTTAGTACAGTAATTTATATTCTACCAGCAGAAGGCTCTGTTTGAGAAAAAATTGCTGGTTTTGTAAGAAGAAGGAAAAGATGAACAGTATAGGAGTACTGCAGACATGAACTGTATCTTCAAATTATTTACTGGGTATTAAACTAAAACTAAGGGCATTCACCTTCCAAAGGTTTTTAAATGCTGGAGAACGCAGGCTATCTGCTCTTCCAAAAAAAAGGAAAATTGTTTATCCGTAGCTGTTTACTGAAGACTGAAAGAAGCATGCTGTTTTCCAGCATGACATGGAATTTGTGGAATAAGCACCTCACCTATTTTTAATGCTGAAAACATTGAATAAAATAGAACTTAAGCCCAGAACAACAAAAATCCTTCTGAATTTGCACTGAGCAACAAGAAGTACAAAAATCATGGCCAAGTGCTGTTCCAGCTTGAGAATGACAGTTCTGACATTTCTGGAAACAGAATAGGAACTTCAAACCACAGTGCTGCTGCAAGGCAGTTGCTGCATGAAGGAAACACAGACTGAGACAACATTTCAGAGACTGTGTCTATGTAGAACAATTGCTCCAGTGTTCCCAGGGGCCCGTGCTACCCTATAGCTGAACCTGATGAAGCTGTGTTTACCCACAACGAGAGCTGGAAGAAAGAAAAAACACCGTCATTTAAGGCCTTCCAAGAAAAAGCATTTGACTTGTCTCCATGCCTGTGGGGCAGAAAAGGAGGGAGTCCCAGACCATCCATGCACACTGGCCCTGTGCAATACAGCCATGTGAGAAGGGCTCAGGCCCCATGGCTGCTCCCGTGTTCTCATCGCAGAATACCTGCTTGTTCTGGAATGTGCCCCAGGAGTGCATCTGCCCAATCACCTGGACCTGGATTTCTTTCCTGAGTCTCCATGTCTCAGCTCGGCTCAAATGTCCACCATGTCCACCAGAGCAGAGAGGTGGAGCTTGGAGGCAGCCTCAGCCTCCTTGGTGGCTCTGAGGAGCCGCTGCAGGTGTTTGAGTCTGTCCGACAGCGCAGAGCTTTGCTCCAGCTCTGGAACCTTGTGTCCCTCCTGACTCCCAGCCTGGGCAGAAGGAAAGGAGATGAGACTGAGACTTTCTCCCAAGGTAATTCCCACTACAGGTTTTGCAGCTACTGCACTCCTCAGAGCTTTCATTTAGCTCAGAACCACCTTCTCTTACCTCCTGAGCAGCTGACATGGCACTCTTCACCAAGAGGCAGGTGGTGGCTGGGGTGGAGAGCAGAGACTGGGGGAGGTAGAGAGGAAGACCCAGGAGATCCTCAAGGGGCTCCATGTCCTCAGCTAGATATCGGTGTAGCTGCTCTTCAAACCTGGATGGGAAGGGCAAGGGCACCAGTCAGATGGAAGCCTGGCTTTGTCCCTGTAACCAGTGCGTTACACTAAAAAGGTTTTTCTGGGTTCAGAAGCATCTGATCTCCACAGCCATATTCAGAACAGTCTGATGTGCCCCACTGTAGTTATCAAAATCCATCACAGAGGACTGTGGTACAGAAAGGAGCCACACAGACTGAAGAGACTCAACTTACGAGAAGGCAGAAGAGACAAAAACCTCTTGGACCAACCTCAAAAGCTTTAGTTCTTCACCTTTGTGATCTGCATTGCTATGAACTGACATCCCAGAGAGGATTTTATAGACATTTGTGACACTGGGAGACACACAGACCACTGCACTGCTTCAGTTCTGGTGGCTTGACTGACCATAGTTTCCAACCATTCCCAAGAACTCCAATGATTTCTACCATCTTGGACTATTCTCATGATGCAAGAAGGAAATAGTAGGGAACTGCCCTGATGTGCTTGATGAAAGCAGATGGAACTTGAGACAGGCTGGGCTCTTTTCTAGCACAGTTTAACTTCCTATTCCATAGAAGTTACAAACTGTTTACAACCCTGGGCCGAAGCTGCAAGGAAAAGATACTGCTCTGGGAACGTACCTCTTGTTTTCTATTTTTTCTAGTTGCAACTGTGCCAACAGACGCTCCTGGGCCAAGGATGTGTCTCTGAATTCATCTGTGCTGGGAATGGTCACTTCCTGACCTGGCAGCATGCTCATGCCAGAGCCATACTGACCCGGTACCATGGAGATGCTGTAGGGTTTCTTAAAAGACTTGGGAGATTTTATCTTTGATCTGAAGGGGGGAGGAAAAAAACAACACACAAAATCACATTAATTGGGATGAGTATGTTGATTTTTCCTTATTAGCTTAAAGCTTGGAAATAGCAGGGAGTGAGAAGTGATCATTTTGAGAAATAATGCCGTTGTACCAGGGTGCACCACAGCACCACCTGTCCATGAGATTAGAGAGGAACTAATCTGACAGGAGCATAGGATTCACCCCAAACATCACACACTACACAGCAGAGCTGCAGGAAGCTTCCAAGAGAGAAGACAGTGGCTTCCCTCTGAATGTGGCTAGGGAAGTGAGCTGGACTTGACATCTCAAATACTTTAATGCCACACAGCTCTAAGGCATCCTTCCCCCTCAACCTAACTAGCATTTTCTCAGACTCACACTGTTTTCCCTCCATGCTTTGCACAACTCCAAAGCCTCAGCAGCAGGGTTTTTTTTGGCAGAAGTTAATTTCTACACTCTCAGCACTCCCCAACCCATCAATTTTTCTGAGAGCTGAGTAACCTTGTACAAATAAAATCTACTTCCTGCTCTGTTTCAGCACAGCATTGTACATAATTTTAGGGAGATGCACACAAGCAGGTTCTGGAAGGATGCCAAATGCTGGTTTTCAGCACTGTGCAGGCCACCTCACCTGTCGTGGCCTTGCCGGATCTCCTCCTGTGTCCGCAGCCTGGCTTGGTCCCATGAGAAAGGCACGGTGTAGTTCTTTAAATGCTCCTTGAAGAAGTACACACGAATCTGACCATCTTTACTTACAGCTTCTGTGAATAAACCCAAGCCCAATGTTTATCATTTGCACATGTTCTCTCCTTCAGAAGAAAAGCTCAGTATTAAAAAGGCAATTTGGGGCAAGAACAATTGTTCACTTTCAAATAGGTTTCAAACAGAGTCTGGGACAAGCTTCATTAATCAATGGAAGTGATAATTAACTGTGGCAGCCTGCCCTCCCTGCTGACACCGCTTCTGAGGGGTAACTCTTGGCCTTTGCTTAATGCAAACCCTCTCCCACTGGGAGGGCAGAGCTGAAGGACTCTGACCAGAGCGACATTTGTAGTCACAGTATCAAGTCAACCCATAACCAAGACTAAATACACACTCCAAGGGAAGACACATGCAGAACACAGTGACTGCAGCTGCTTCCCTACTACACATCACTTGCTGCCATATGGAAAGGAACACTGGCAATGTATTAAATATCATCACAAAAGAAGCATCATCCATGCTGCAGGAGGATGTAATACCTGGAGTAACAGGCAGTTTGGGTGGCTTCCATTCTCTCAGTTTATGATCAATACAGACTGCCAAGATACAATCCCAAGGGATTTCATCAACAGAAGGTCCATCTTCATCAGAGTTCCCAGTTGTTCTGGTTTTCCAGTTTTGGTAAGTTTTGCTCAGCAGATTCTCCACCTGAGACTGGATCAGTGGTTGAGTGTGGGAAGAACTTGCAATCTGAGAGACATACTGAAAAATCATGTGGCAAACAGGATGCCAAGGAGCTGTGGAACAAAAAACCCAAAGTATATTGCAAGAATTTGTGACAGAACCAATACTGCACAGGCACATCTTGGAGAACAACATGCTACAAGAAGATATTAAGAGTGTCAAGTACCTACCACCTAAAGGAGGCAGATCTAGGTATGGGATCTGGAAGGACAGCACAGCCTTCTTCAGCCAGGCCAGGTGATCTGGCATGTTCCACTGCAGGTGGGGCAACACCTTGTTACCCCCTGCTTCTGAAAACTCGGTGACAGGCCAAGACAAGTCACAAAGGTGCTCTGAGGATGCCACATCTGAGAGGAACTGCAGTACACTGTTGTAGAGTTCTATGATGACCCCAGGCTCCTGGGATGGCAGCCCAGCTAAACGCCTCTCCTTCCAGTCATGGTAGAAACGCTTGGCAAATTCTCCATCAATCCCATCCTCAATGTACTCTTGAAGGGTCTGGCTGTAGAGCTCAAGGGAGGCAGGACACTGGGACACCAGCCAGCCCACAGCTTCAGAGACCTATGACACACAAAAGAGGGAGGGCTGAAAACTGCTCTGCAGTGATTAGGACACAAAGGATTCAACCCTAAGTTTGAATAACACTCTCCAAGAGAATATGCAGCAAAAGGCAAATAAATCAGGTATCATCATACTAATATTTGCAACAATAATTCTCCAGCTAGGTGGCCACAAACTGAATTTCCACATAGCAGGCTCAGGAACAGACAAAGAAGAGGTTGTTCACATGAGGTACAGGTATGCAGTGGAATTCTCTGCTGCAGGATGCTGGGGTTGTTGAAAACCTATCCAGCAAAAATTGGACAGATCCACAGAAATTAGCCAAGGGTGACTATATAATGTCTGATCCTGGCAGTCCTTCAAGTGCAGACCTAAGTTGTGAGGGTTTGTGGGGGAGCATCACTCTGGGCTTGTCAGGAGAGATCTGTATTCATGTACAGAACATGAGAGGTAGAAGCATCTCAGTCCCATCCACCAAGATGGGATAACTCTGGATCATCTCTCAGCAGCCAGAACAGCTACAAAGGGCCTTCAGCATTTTAAGACTACGAGCTTAAGGATAGAAAGGTTTACCCACCACCAGCACTCCTCTGTTGGGCAGCAACACAGGCAGGACAGACAAGAGTGGGTTTAGGTAATCCATGAATTTTGGTCTCAGTGCAGTTTTCAGTATTACTTTTTTATTTTTTTTTTGTAGCAAATGCCACTGATCTCTGGTCAGTGAAAATAGAACAGCCATAAATAATGGAAAGTAATTCCTTTATCTTGCTGTTCTTACCCTTCTGGTGCCTTCTAAATCATTGACAGAGCCTGGGAGCTCCACAACAGTGTAGTCTGAAATAAGATGGGCTGAAATCAAGTCCTGGAGCATCAAACCTTAAAAAATAAAAAACCTCATCATGTATACAGAAAGAACACATGTCCTTGGGCCACATGCTCTGCATTACATTCATTGCATTGCTGCTCCCCCCTCCATCTCTGCCCACAGACTCTCAGGATCAAATATTGTGTGTGAAAGAAAACTAGAAGCCAAAACTGGTGAGCTCTTAAGGCCTCAGGATTTTTAGGAAAACTCTGGGATGTGCTTTACTTCACAAGCTCTCCCTTTACTGGATGCTGTAACTGAAAGGCTGCACTAGCCACAACACTGCTACTTGGGGCAGCCAATATTCATTGTTTCAAGACACAAAAACAATTACATACCATCTTCTACTTCCTTCTCCACGGCCTCCTCTCCCCGAACAGGGACTAGAACCACCAAGGGAACTATGGGGTGGAAAGGTTTGGCCTGAAGCAGCTGTTTCAGCTGCAGCAAAGCTGAAAGCCAGTAAACATCATCTTCTGCAACATCTTCACTCCTCACTCTGCTGGGCAGGAGAAGAATGAGGCCACTGGTCCCAAGCAAGTCCTTTTGTGTCTCAGCCATATCAAGCTCTGAGTCAGAGAGAGCACCATGCGCCACCTGGACAGGCAACAAAGATGACAACAGTAATGCAGCTAAACAAAGCTATTTCCACACCAAAATCTGCAGTTTATCCTTACTGCCATTCAGCTTTGACATCCTCTCCAGGAGCTCTATACAACCTAAGACAACAAGCTGTTGTCAGGCCAACATAGATGTGTCTGATAGATGAGCTGAGCACAGAAGTGCCCCTCAGCACCTGCTTTGGGACCAGGAATTGATGATTCAGATTCTACTATGGCAGGTATTTCTCAGCTGATTGAAAACAAAGAAAAAATCCATCTTTTTTCAGACTATTTCAACAACCCTATTCCTCCCAGTATCATCTCCCTCCCTTCGAAAGGACACAATATGCACTGGAAAAGAGCCCACCCTGCTTTTATGGCCCCTTAGGTATCATGAAATTGTTCTCACCTACCTTTATACACACACTGACTTTAATGCTTCTGCCTCCCTGCATGCCAGGAGAACTAAATAACGTCAGCGTTTGAATTTTGCATTCCGTATGTGAAGCATTTTTCTCACAGCTTTTGTGTCCCATGAACTTGGCTTTCAACCAATCCATCAGTATCCTAGCAAACAAAAAAGAGGGCTTTGGGGGTTCTTGTTGTCGAAACTGCCATTTTAGGGTTTTAGTATCAGCACCTCTGAGATTCCACAATCTATCATAATCCTATATATTCAGATTATGACAAATAGTCCTAATAAATAGCAGTAAGTTTTAATGATATTGTGTTGGGGGTTGAATTTTCCCTTTTTTTCTTTCTGTGGAATTTTTCCCATTGTTATGCTAAGTATTTGGGTCTACACCCATAAGCTCAGTTAACAGTTTTCTCTCGAAGGGGGGAGGAGAGGGGCAACACTAGAAAAGAAGAGCTGAGGTGAGGGGCTTGTGCTCTGGCTCGCTCTCTCTCGCTTGTCTGGCTCAGAGCAGGACGGTCGCTAGAAACTCCGCTCTGCCACCCTGACATGGGAGCTGCCTTCCCTGACTCTGGGATCCCGCAACCTCCCTGGTCAGACACTATCCTGCATCTCCTACCCACTTCAGCATATCCTTTTGGAGCATCAGGACTGACCCTGCCCTGAGACCTGTGAGCAGCTTCTCCCCTCTGCCCTTTCCCATCTGGGACACAGACACCATCTTCCCCGCAGCGCCCCTCCAGCCACGTGGGATCACCGCTTCTCCCTGCTCGCCAACAGCTGGCAGGCAGCATCAGACTGGTAATCGGACCACAAAGGAAAGGTGTCCACAACCAGAACTGTTTACTGGGTTTTCTGCTCTGTTGCTGTTGATCTTGCAGTTATTGTTGTATTTTTTGTTTCTCTTGTTACATATATATATATATATATATATATATATATATATGTATATAATCAAAGTTTTGTTTTCAGTATGAGAAAAAGGAATTAAATAATGTTAAAAAATACAGTTCACCATAATAAATTACAGCTATATTGTTTAGAGTGCTCTGGAAGAAAAAAAAGCAAGCTGGAAATTTGACATGGTACAGGCAAAATTACATCAAGGACTGTATATTATTAATCTTCTACACAGATAAAAGAAGTCTGCCCTGTTTGAGAAAGGGAACCAGCAACCAACTCATCAACATACCTATTGGGATCATCCTTGGAATATTCATCATCACTGGGCAAAACCAAGAGCACTTTCCAAAAAACCTGTTCTTGTCGAACTGGAATACGTTCCATGATTAATGAGACGAGATCCAGAGGAGACCAAGCTAAATCACTTAAAGAGAGACAAAAAACTGGTGAAAAGATCCACCCCAGGGCTCTTTCCCAGCTGAGGAATGTCTGTCTTGCACTGAACAAGTTACAGTACTGTAAGTAGTGACCAGTTGGTTCTTTGGATCTGTTGCTCATCCTTCAGGAACTGTAGCTGCTAAACCTGACACATGAGCCTTACTCTGGACATTTCAGGAGCACATGTGTACTGCTTCCCTTCCACACTGATCCAACACACACCAGGCCACTGGAGAGCATGAGGAGCCATGGGAAGCCAGACCTCCTGCTGCACTTCAAACATGTCAATCAATATTTTCCAACCACAAGCCAGGTCACTGATAGCTCATTTACTCCTCTCCTCCCATAGCCCATCCCAGGCCCCATCCTATCCAGGTACAAAGCCACACCCCATAATACCCATCAGATCCTTAAGATTACACGCAGGAGGATCATCTGGCCCAACACCTTCATTAATTTAGTGGAAGGTGTTCCTGCCCATGGCAGGGGGATGGAATGTACGAAATGATCTTTAACATCCTTTCCAACCCAAACCATCCTATAGTTCTGTGACCTTCCTGTTCCCCTTATTCCAAAATACTCCCAGAAGCAAGGCTGCAAGTGGACATTCAGGCATGGTTAGCCATACCTTTTGGCCATTTCTGGTACCTCTGGCATGTCTGCTGCAGCTTGCTTCTAAAGAAAACAAGAACCAAACCCCAGCCTACCTTACCAACTGCTGGCAGAAGTGCTGAACTTTAATTTCATGCACTGTCTTGTTTCTCAGCAAGTTTAATCTGGAAATGAAATATTGTTGGTTCTATTTTTTGGTATAAAACAGGTACTTTAAACAAATCTAAGAACACTGAGGCCTGAGAAATATTGCAGAGGCCTCAGAATATTTCTGTTAACAGAATAATTTATTTAGATTTTCAGTCTTGGTCATGGCTTTTGTGGAGGAAGTAATTTGGAAGCTATTGAAGAATAAACAGTTCTGCAAACCCACTAACATTCACAATGGAAGAATTTTTGGTAACTTATCTTCCAAAAATCAACCAGATTGCCAACTGATGCCACTGGAAGTATCCTTACCTCGTGCAAGAGATTCCCAGCTTTCCTCCATTCCCCAGGTTTACAAATCTCTTGCACAAGTTCTCCATGGCTATAGGCCACTCTGCACTGGGGGACAGTGTTTTCAGCTGATGTTTGGAGTCCAAACCACAGGGAGCAGCTGGAAATGCCCTCATCTGACGTTTCAACTTTGTCCGAGCTGCCACTGCTTCCCTCCACCTTTGGCAGAGAAGAGATAAAAGGTCACATTCAGACCTCTGTCACCAGGTATTCGTATAATGAACACCACAACAACCACAACACACTGAGCATACGTGCAGGAAAACCAGTGACCAGCAGAAAGAATACAACGATAAGCTATTACAAGTTTCTAGATGGAATGAAGCTGCAATCTCCTACTAAGCTCATTACCTGACTACAACAAGGTAGTTGGAGTTGGGAGGGTAGTCCCCTCCCCGTGTACAGTAGTTTAGCAGAGGCTGGTACTAAGACTGTAAGGTCTACCCTTATCATGAAGATAAGAAAGAAAAAACTGTCTCAAAAAGAACACAACCAGACAGCAGTAGTTCCCTCTCCATTAACTGCTCCGTGCCAACGCTCCCAAGAGAAGCCGTGTCCCAGGGTGGTAACTCACCGCTGTAAGTATTTGCAGAAACACTGGAGCTCCTGAAGGGTTTCCTTGGCAATCTGGAAAATCTCATCCTCCAGAAAGAGCTCCATGAAGTGGCCACACACTTCTTCTGAACACCGGGCAATCCGGGCATGCCGGTCTCTTTCTAAGGCACACCTGGTTCCAAATAAAAGAAACCAAGACTGCTGAGGTGAAGGCCTCCAGCAAATGCCAACTCAGAACTGAGAAGCAAACAGGGAAATCCATGACATTTAGGAAACCCTTGGAAAAGCAAACTACAGCATGCAGCACATTGTACATACCTTAACTCATTGGTTGAAGCTTCTTTAACACCCTCCTTTATTACTTCTTCCATTAATTCCATACCCAGCAACTGGCTCAATTGCTTTATTAACTCTTCTCTTTCTTGCTTTTGCCTGGAAGGACAGAAAAAAGATTTACACAAGTGAAAAAATTTACACTGACAAACCTGCTGCTTAGTTACACAAGCACTACATGCAGTGTCAAACAGCTAATTTGCCTAAAATTATTTCCCACTATCTGGTTTCTAAATAAACAGCTTTGCATGGAGCCAGGTTTCCCTCAAAAACACAGATGACAATGGAGTTCCCTAAGCAACCTCATCTAGTGAGTGGCATCCCTGCCCATGGCTGGGGCTTGGAACTAGGATGATCTTTATGGTACTTTCCAAACCAAACCATTCTAGGATTCTATTTCTTCTTACCCCAATAAGCTACAAATAAGTAGCTCAGTCAGAAGGAAAAGTTCCTGCATACAGCAGATGCATGTCTCTTTCTGGAAGCTCTGGGTAAACAGAAGTTCCTAAAATTCCCACCCAGTATTTTCACAATAGCTCTGAGGCGAGCAAAATGCTAACCAGCAAAGGGGAACCCTGCCTGCACAATCCCAGGTGAGTTCAAGGTGAGACTGTAGTGCCACTGTGGCAGAAAGACATGAGGCTTGAGCAGAGGCACAAGGACTCAGGCCGGCTCCAGCTGTCCTTGCATTGTCCAGGGTGTACCCAGCCCACCCTGCCCCACAGCCAAAACAGTGCCTCACCTCTCCTCCTCCACTCTGCGCTGTTCCTCCTGGACACGCTGCCTTTCCACACTGAGCATGTTACCAGCCACTTCTCTGAGGATCTCCCGCATCACTTCAGTGACAAGCTCCTCCACGGTGGCCTCTGAGGCACTATGCAGAAACAGCAAATGCCTTCTCAGAGCCAGAATGATTTCATTCAAAGCCCCAGGTCTACGCTTTTCTCAGCCCCATCTTGCTCTCTGTGGTGGGCTGACTCCAGCCATTAGCCAAGTAACCACACTGATACTGGGTCACTCCCCTCCCCACACTGGGACAGGGAAGAAAGTAGGAAGAAAAAAGGAAAACTCATGGATGGAAATAAATACACTGTACAGAAAGGCAAAACCCTCCATGAAGTAAATGCAGCCAGTCATCACTTCCCATGGGAAGAGCAATACCCAGACAGTATCCAGTCAATGTCCACCCTGAAAACCACTATTCTCCAACTTCTTCCTCTAACCCAGACTTACTGCTGACCATGACATCACAGGGAATGGACTTTAGCCAGTCTGGATCAGCTGTCCCCATTCAGCAATTACCAAAGAGTGGAGGAATAACAACTGTTTGGGTCACATCCCACATCTACAACTCTACTGACTGCCCTGGAGAGGAAATTTATCAGAAGCAGAGAAGCAGCCAGATCTGGACTTGCTCCTCTTGTCCCCCTTTGGGCACCTTCCCTTCCATGAGAAGTTTCTTGACAGGCAAAGCTTCCAGAGGTTTGAGTCAGCCTTCCCTTAGGCTAGAGCTGGGATGTGACAGACATCTGAAGGAAGGTCTGCTTTCCCTTCCACTGCATCAGAAACACAGCCTCCATCACAGACCTGGCAGTGCTTAGTTTTACCATCTTAACACATGGTGCTGCTATGGCAAGGGGCAGCTGTGGTGACAGACTCGAGGAGAACCTGCAAGAAATGCTCTTTACCAGATGGCAGCAGCCACGTAAGCTGCTCCTGCTCTGCCCACTTCTCTGCACTCTCCTTTGAGGACATCGTGCACCAGCCCATCCACCACTTCCGCAATGTCCTGCAACACAGCAGAGGAAGCAGCTGAACCAAGGTGCAGTCTTTCTCAGGAGTAAACTGGGAATAAGGCTCTCCAGCCTTCCTTAACTGACTGTAATTCACAGCAGCATCTGTATTTCTACTTACAGATTGAGCCAACTTAACCAAACACAACAGCATGCAAACTTCAGACTATTTAGACTATCTAAAAGGCTAAACAAAAGCAGATTTTTGTACTTAATATGGGCAAATCAAATAACTGAGGAAAGACTCCTATTTTCTTACTTTAGACTTGCATTCTAGCTGATTGAATTCCAAATTATCAGGTCTACCCTTCACTGAAATTTGCCATTATCTAGGCAGACGTCATCAACATGACAACTGTACTGTACAAAGCAATGAGACACCCAGACTGGTTCAGCATCAGCACACAAAAACTTGCGTGGGAGGGAGAAAAACAGCACAGGTAGATAAGGTACACATTCAAGACCCAGCATTAATGGTCATGTACCCACAGGAAGAAACTTTGTCATGTCTTATTTGACATACATGCATGTTCCAGAAAAATGAAATACCCTAATAACTTGGTTATCTTTTCTTACATTTCACAGATCTTTCTGAAATATTTCCTGATGAGTTTAGATTTCCCTACCGTGTCCAAGTACCCAGGCTGAGGCTTTGAAGGGGGAGGCTCAGGCTGTGCAGCAGGCTGGGAGATTGGCTGTGCAGAGGGCAGGACTGGTACCAGCTGACGAGGCAACAATGAGGGCAGAAGATGAGGTGGGGGCTGGACTCTTACTGCTGTGGCCTCTAAATCCACACCTCTGCTTTCCACTCTTCCTTCTTGGGAGGGAAGAGGAGAAAAATTAAGGAAACCAGACCAGTCATGAACAGAAGAAATTTTATCTTCAAAAAACAGGCTTGTCTGATAAAACTCAGCAGGTCATAAAATAAATCCGTAACAGCAGCTTGTTGCCTTAAAGTTAAAAATATATCACAGAAACTAATTTATATTTATGTTTTACACAAAACATTTAAACATTTAATTGCACATTACCCCCTCTACCAAGTGCATTTCCAACAAAGCAATTGTTTTAAGTTAGACACACCTGGTACCTACACACACTATCTGTACTTCCAGCAAGGACAGAAAAGCACACATTCAGCTAACCTGAAAACTGACATGTTTATACACACAGTGGCAACAAACAGCTGCAAATAAAAAACATGCAAACTGCAAAGGGAAGTTGGTTTACTGAAGTAGTCAAACATTTGTTATTTCACTTATGTTGGCAAAATTTAGCTCATTAGAAAATTTTCTGAATTGGGAAATACATCTTATTAATCACATTGTTCTTGGCTTTTACAGATATATAAATACACTTCGGCAACCTAGTCTAATGGAAGATGCCTCTACGATGTCAAGGGTGTTGGAACTTGATGAGCTTCAAGGTTCCTTCCAACTCAAACCACTCTGTGATTCTCTTATGATTTAAATTGTAATCCTTTCATTACATCTGAATTTCCATGCAGTTTCAATCTCTGAACCACTGTTTCTGCTTTGCACAATAAACCTCCTCAGAGCTGCCTCGACAGAGTGTTCTGAGCAGTACCTAAAATGCAAGTATGCTCTCACCTGTTGCTTCCACACTGGGTTTTTGGCTACCACTGGTCTGATCCATGGAGATGCTTCCACCAATGTACTTGTTCTGCCCGTTGAAGCTGGACACGGGCACATGGTGGGACACTGGGGGCAAGGGGCCCCCATTCACAACCTCCCCAACAGAGACAGTGAGTTTCTGGCTGACAAACAGGGATTTCCGTGGTTTGGGTAATCCATCTGGCTCCAGGAAAGCTGAGCGATTCAGCTCCACATAACCCCTGGGGAAAAACAAAAGTAACAACCAAGTACGTCCTCAAAGCTCTAGTAACCTACAGGCTTTCAATTCTGAAACGTACTGTTTCAAAATAGAATGCTGACAGGAATAGATGGCTAACTGGCATCCTCAAAGGTTTTTTTTTTCCTTTTCCAATCTCTCAAAATTCCAACTTTGGATGAAGACATCTGACAATGCATGGATTTTCATGGCAGACACATATCTGTGAATGCTGTCCTCCAGCATCCTCTAAGAGCTGGTTTGCACTGCTCAGCTTCATCCCACCCTAGAGGCATCACTGTGATGCCAGTTAGCCATGAAGCAGAACTGTGTCCTTATTTCCTATGGACACCCATCCCCTTTTCTTGGCCCGTTCTTTCTCTGGTTCCAACCTGCAGTAGTGGCTCCCCCACATTACCCCTTTGCTTGGCATCAGGTTAATGACCCCCAGGAACAATTTTCCTCACACTTACCCATCTGATACACTCAGGCCATAGTAACTTATAAAATCAGTTGCCTCCTCGCAGTCTTTGAACAGCAGCATGCGGACCAGGTGGTCCAATGGGAATGCTGTACTTCTCTGGGTGCTCACAGTGTAGGCAATATTGAGGGATTTGAGACCATCCTTACGAATCTGGGGCAAAAGAAAAAGCCACATAAGTACTAGGAAAGAACTCAAAATAAACTATAAAGCATACAATAAACATGACAATCATGTTTAAATACGCCAATGCTTTATCATCAAGTATTCATACAAACAATTACTTAGAGTTGCAACTTTGTTTTTAAATTCTATGCACTTGCTTTCTAGTTTCTGTTCCTCTCTCATGATATTTGTTTTGAGCATATGCCTTTGTGATTCTTGCGCAGAAAAAACACCTTGCAAGGTCTTCTGAAAGTGCAAGCTCATATTTGCTTTGCAAGACTCTCAGACCTGCTTCTCTGCTTCCCAATTATGTTTCAGGGAAATATTTATTTGTACACAATTACAAGAAAAAAAGAGCATTTCAGTCTTTGCCTTTCATGTCACAGCAGAAAGGTCCTGATAAATTTTTAACGCTTCTAAAGAAGCACTAACAGTATTATTTTTAAGGCTTAATATCTACTAAGTTTTCTGCAGATTTCCCCCCCAAATCCCACACTGTCTTATTCATTAATACTTTAAAAAACATCCATCTGTTTTTTCCTCACCTGGCTGAAATAACAGTGTAAGAGGCAGGCATTCAGATAGGAAGCTGCCTGCACAAGCTTGAAAAACCTCACAAAATTGTTGCTGTTTAATGCAGCAAAAGCTTGAACTGCAAATCTAACTTCAGGCGAGTTTCTAACCTCTGGATGAAATTGCTGAACTTCTCTGTGGAGACAAAAGACAGGAACAAAACTTTTGCTTCCATATTGAAAAATCACAATTAAACAGCAACCTGTAACAGCACAGAATTAAAATCAGGAGCATTACAATTTGCCTGGATTTAATCCTAAACTCAATTCTTCCCAGAGGTAAAGAGAGAAAACATGTGATGTCTTGTTCTCACCTGAGAATATCACCCTTGTTGAGATTCAGCAAGACATTATAACCTCGGAACTCTGCTTCACTCTTGCAGTAAATCCCCTTATTAGCCAAGTCCTGATACATCTCCTTCAAGCTCTGCAGGCATTTAGTCATGTTCTCATTGTTGATTTTGGCATCAAAGGAGGACATGGGCTCTTCACACAAGTGGTGAGCACAGTGGATGTGAAAGCGAGTGCACTTCTCAATCAGAGACACCATCAGTGGGTTGCAGAGGTGTTGCTGGGTTATATCCTAACAGAATGTAAAAGAATGCATTACATGTATTTTTAACTAGTTGAAGAGTGCAGTCGCCTGGCACTACCTCTGGAAAACCCATTTCACCATGTTTTGAGTCACTCTGCAATTCAAAACGGTTCAACAACTATTGCTTTTGGCTTCCTTTTTTTACAGCATGATGGGATCTTTTACTTTTTATCACCAAACATCTCCATCCACAGTGCTTACCTTCCTTATTCCACGAGTTCTGTTCCACACAAAGTCATACCATTCTCGGTAGTTTCCTTCTCCTTGGTCCATAATATTTGTCACTAAGTAGTCCATGGTCATGCTCAGAACCTCAGAGGGTCTCAGTTCATGGGGCAATGGTTCCTCCTGATCTGCTGAAGACCTGCTATATTCCTTGATTGCTGCTGCATGATCCACCTGCAAGAGGTGAGGAAAAGAATCAAAATCCAAGAAGTATGTACAACTTCCCAGCAGCAAAGAGGATTTCATCCTACCCATGCCTTTATCTTCAGTAAGGAGCAGGCTATTGAGTGTTGACTTAGTCTCAAACTCATAACCTTTAAGACAATATACAGCTATAGATAATTACATATAATATGTAATTACAGCTTTAGAACTATAGCTCTAAATAACTGAATAAAAGACATGACAGAGTGAAAAAGCAAATCTTGTTTTCTGATGGGGAACTGAAAGACAATAATTAAACAGCCTACAGAATTTTTGCAACAGAATTACCCCTGTAATCAGCTAAACAATACTGACAGCTCCAATGAGCATTATGCATACTGATATCCTGGGAATCTCATACCTTGTCAGTTCCTAGAAGCAATTCAAAGATGCTGAGCTGGTTTCTTGTCTCCCTCATGTAACGCTCCTTTTCAGGACACATATCTGGGCAAGTGCCAACAACAGTTTTTGCTTTGCCAAGATCAGTCCTTCTTATTCGTTCCTTCCAAAAAACAAAACAAAACAAAACCAAACCAAAAAACAAAACAAAACAAAAACAACAACAACAACAAAAAAAAAAACAAAAACAAAACAAAAACAAAACAAAAAAAAACCAACCAAACAAACAAACAAACAAAAACAACAACATAAATAATTGAACAAACACTAAGCAGCTCTTGGGTTTTGGGTTTTTTCCTTCACAACAGGCTACTACCCTAACGTGTCAAAACAGCCCTGAGCATGCAAGGCTGTACCCAAACCTTGATATAATCAGAAATGCACAAGGATGGGGCTCTCCCCACTCTGAGGCCTGTCCAAGTATTGCACATATTGTGAGTTTTGCTGAAAAGACTGAAGCCTTTAACAGATACCCAATGTTTTGTGTCCTAAGGAACTGCAATTTCAAAATTCTGCATTGAGTGGACAAGAAGTTTGTCAGTATTAAAAATAAGATCTTAAATTAGAAATAGGATCAGTTTTGAAACTGCAAGAACAGCATGGAATGTTTTACAATCACAACTGTGAAACAAAAGGACATTTCTTGAAATAATCCTCAGCTGTGTAGTTGTTTGAATTTGGAGAAACACTAGAGGTACTGGCACAAGTTGCTAGAGAAGTTGTAGTAGCCCCACCCCTGGAAGTGTTCAAAGGCAGACAGAATGGGGCTTGGAGCAACCTGGGATACTGGAAGGTGTCCCTGCCCAAGGCAGGGGGGTGGGACTGGATGAGCTTTAGGGCCCCTTCCAACTCAAATAATTCTATGATTCTATGAAATGCAGTTAAGGCTTTGGGTAACTTTCTTTAAAGAGAGTCTGTAGAGATGCAGATCTCCCTATGTGCCCTCCTTCACAGAAGATGGACATTCTGCCCTTCCCTTTACACAACACATTGCATGTGCAATAAGTAAAACAGATTTGTGTGTTTTACAAGAAAAAAAAATACACTAGGAGAGTATTTTATAGACTGTTTCGCATTAAACTCTCTTTTACTTCTTTCCAGCAGAGAAGCAGATGTCACACTCATTAACTTATGTTAATTACCTTGTCGCATGATTTTGTCCCTCTGATCCAAGAGCCTGTATCTCTCTTCAGATGTCTCAGCCACCAATCCCACCAGGTTACTGAGAGATGACAGCGAAGCTCCCAAGCCCTCTGAGCTTTGCCCTTCAGAACTGGAATCAAACAGCTCTGCTTCAAACTGCAGTGCCTTTCGAAGGCCAGGCTTCTTTGCTGGAGAACTAAAAACAGAAGACTTTTTTATCAATGATAATATGTTAGTGCATGCCCTGGTCTTAATCAGTTCACTGTTCTTTAGGATGCCAGCATCTGTTTAGAAGAGTATTTTGTTCACATGAAAATGTGAACAAGGTGTTGACGTGCTGAGCTAACACCAACACCGGGAGTTACCTGGTTAAACCCTCAGCACTACCCTGACAACGCTACCAAGAGTTCTGACATTGTGGAAAAAGTCCTAACAGAAAGGGTATTACTTAAAGTGTCATTGAGGGGATAGAAATGGATGGCTCTTGTAGCATTTTGCATCACTACGGCACAGCAGTTTGAATTTAGGAAGTGGCTCGCTGGTGTGGAGACAAACTCAATGTGCTTTCTATAGCAACAGAGATTATTTAAAGGTTTTACTGGGCCAACTACAAACATGCTTTTTAAATCAAGGGATACTGATTCCTTCATAACATATTACTAATTTTATACTTACGTGACTCCACATATCAAATTACTTTTGTCAGACTAGACACACTATTGAGGTGTGACAAAGATGACAACCTTGTGGTTCTGTGACTGCCACAAACCAGGAAGATTGTTCACTTGAAATGAGACAATGATCCAAACTACTCCAAAAAGGAGACTCTCATTCCACAGAAGTCTAACTGCCTCCAAAGGAAACTGCTTGCTTGAGAAACTCATTGAATCATGATCACAATGTCATTACTGCTTGGTCCTAGTTGGGCTCTGCACTGTTTGTTCACTTCCCTCGTGCCTCATACTGCAGGTGCTTTTATGAACAAAATCCAGAGACCAAAGTAAAAGACCCTAATAAACTGTTAGGAGTATCCTTTAGATGAAGTGTGAGAGCTGAGTGCTTCTAATTCAGAAACCAGAAAAGGGAAGCAGCCTCCCTGAAGAGAATGTGACTATTTGGCACACAGTGATCACCATTTTTCTCCAAGCTCCCCCTTTCCTGCCAGGTGGATTCCCAGAGGAGAGGACATACCTTCTCCCAGGCATGACACTGCTGGCAGAAGATCTTATTAAAGGTTTTCTAAGAGGGGAATGCTGATAGCTTTGCTCTTCACTGCTTTGCCTTCCTTCATCTTCACCTGCTTTCTTCTCCTTGGATGAAAATTCTCTTTTTGCTCGACCTGAAATGACACATAAATATGAAACCAGGTACCTGCCAAGCAGTTTTAAGCAACAGCTCTTTCTTGACCCCATAGAGATGATGATGAAAACTAAGACTCTCAGTTTTGTACATGCATGCAAAACTTCCACAACTTGCACTAGGAGCCATACCAAGTTTCCACCAATTGCTATCAAAGTCATTGCTCTATAAAGAGTAAGTATTTTTCAAGTCAACATCACTTAGTAATAACTGTAATTATCAGTAAACAAAGTCTGATCCTCAACTGAATCACAATTCTCTTAGGCTTGCAATACAATCCACAAGTCATAACTCCCTATGGGATATGAAATTGATTTCACCTGCATAAATCACAATTCCAAGTACTCCTACTGAAAGTAGTTATTTCACATAAGCTTAGACTCAAATTGACATGAGTTAACACTTGCAGAAAGGGAGAATTTCTTCTTCCAGAGACAATTTTTCCAGTGGGATTTCTTAAACTCTCCTAGAATAGTTATTTCAGAATGCTGCCAGAGACATAACACCACAATAAAATAACAGCTGACAAAGAAGCAGCCCTAGAGCTGCTGCTTCAAGATGTTAATTCTCAGGGAGACAACTGGGCAGCTGTTTGTTTTCTAGAAGGCAAGGCTGTGGTTGGTCAAAGCTGAGGTGAACCATCAATCTGCTGGCAGCTGAAGTGCACCCCCCAGCTAGGATCTCACAGGCACACACACTGCACTCATGGAGCTAAAGAAAAGGAAGCACTTGACATTATAAGTATTTCCCCGGAGACTGAACAATCTCCTCTTGCCCTAATCCCAAGCAGAGTCTGGAATCCAGGTTTCCCACTTCTAAACTCTGTAGGTTGTTCTATTTTGGTTCAAACGGTGTCTAACTATTGATGCACAAAACAGCAACCTCAGCAGACACTGCAGAGATTCTCAGGACACTTTGTTCAGGTTGGTTCTCAGAACCTTTTCCTGAAAGCTAAAGTCCACATCCCAGTCCATGATCTGATGCGGGCAGCAAGGCATTTCAGACTGGGTTTTCTTACAAAGAACATCCTAGTTCTGGACAGAAGCATGAAGTTGATCACCATATTGCTGTTGTATGACTGCATTAAGGATTCAACCACAATCTCTCCTATTAAAAGATAATTTAGGTATCATACTCAGCACATCAGGGGAAAAAAAAGAGCAGCTGGCACGCTATTTATACATCATCCAGTGGTCTGAAAAGACAGACTTACTTGTTTTCTTCTTTTGCCAAAATGTTACTATGTCTTTGTGCAACTCTTTCACTTTTTTCCTGGCAAGAACTGCAGAAGCCTGAAAGAAAACAAAAGCAGAGCACGGAAACCTATTGGCATCACAACACCAAAATGCACAGAGCAGTTTTTGCCACAAAAACATTTACCGATTCCCAAAAAATTCTGGTTGCTGTATTTTAACCTGACTTAAGACCTACGTGCAATCAGCTGAACCGGTCAACAGAAAAATGCTGTTTTTCTACAAACAAGAGTGTAGTTTTCATCAGTGCTGGACCCACCCCAAGCACTCAGATTTACGTCTTTCTTCATAGAATGAAAAAAGAGTTGGAAGAGGCCTGAAAGACCATCCAGCTACACCCCTCTGCCTTGAGCAGGGACACCTTCCACTAGACCAGGCTGCTCCAAGCCCCCCAATCAACCTGGCCTCGAACACTGCCAGGGATGGGGCAGACACAGCTTCTCTGGCAACATGTGCCAGGGCCTCATCATCTTCAAATAATTTCTCCCTAACATCTAACTCCTCTTCTAGTTTACACTCTTTCCCCTCTCCCAGTCTGTCCCTGTAAAAAGTTGCTTTCCCTCTATATTGTAAGCCTACTTTATTTTAAGACACTGGAAGGGGCTCTAAAGTATCCCTGGAGACTTCTCCAGGCTGAACGCTCCCAAGAGTTATGCCACTTCTGATACTCACATGATCAAAAAAGTGGAGAACAGCCATTTTTTTATTACGCCTGGTCATGATGCGACGAACTTTTACGAACTGGCCAAAGTGTTTTTCCAGCACAGTCCTGTCGTTGAGGTAGTCAGGGATGTTCTTGCATTGGAGGGCCGTCAGCTCGGCGGCTGGTAGGCGTCCCAGCGCCTCCGTGCTCTCGCTGTCGCGGCTCCGGCGAGCAGGGGCGGCGGGGGCCGCATCTGTGACGAGAAGGAATATGAGCAGTCAGCCAGCGGGGAGACACCCGGGCGGCCGGGCTGCCCCACCAGACTTCCGCCCACCTTCTCGGGCGGGCTCCCGGGCCTCGGCCGGCGGCGGCTCCTCGGCGGGTCCCCGCTCCGCCTCGGGGCCGTCCCCGCGCTCCCGCTGCTCGCGGGCCTGGCTGCGCAGCAGATCCTCCAGCGTGCGGCCGAAGAGGATCCCGCCGCGGGGCCGGCTCAGCATCACCGCTCGCTTCTCCGGCGGCGCCGCCGCCCGCCCCGCCGCCCGCCGCGGTGAGCGCTCCCGTTCTTCCTTCCGCTTCAGCCCTTTGGACGGCGGCTCCCCCGGATCCTCCGGCAGCACCCTGGGGCCTCTCTCTTCCGGCCGCCCCAAAGCGGAGGTGGGACGCGAGAACGAGAAAGGCTCCCGCGCCACCGCCGCCTCAGGGCCCGTCTCAGACACGAAGCCGAAGGGCGATGAGAAAGCAAAGGCGGCGGGGGCAGCAGGGCCCTTCTCCGCCTCACCGCCTGACACCGGCTTGAAGGCGGCGGCGCTCTCGGGCGCCTTGAAGCGGAACTCGGGCGCCGCGAAGGCACCGCCGCCGCCACCCGAAGCTTCGCTGGAGATCGGGAAGCCGCCCAGGCTGGTGGGCGGCCTGAAGCTGAATCCCGCGTTCCCCGCCGGGGCCGGCGCCTGGCCCAACGCATAGGGCGGCGCAAAGGTGGCGGCGGGCGCAAAGGGGAGGCTGGCGGGGCCGCCACCCTGGCCGAACACGGCGGGCTGCCCAAAGCGCAGCGGCGGCGGGAAGGAGGGTGGGCCACGGAACGGGCCCCGCGCCGACATCACTGAGCCGGCTGCCCCGGACCGCCGAGCGAAGCGAGATCCGCATGCGCGAGAGAGGCCCTGGCCGTGGAGCGGAGGGCGGAGTCTTGTGGGGAAGTGGGCAGGGCTATGGCGTCAGCGGGACAGTAGGGGTGAGGGGACGGGTGGGAGGAGCGTCATGGGCGTGGTCCGGGTGGGCATGGTTTCAATAGCTGGGCGGGGACATTAATGGATAATAGAAGGGTGGGCGGGGTCCCATTTCAGGGGCGTGGTCTCTTCGGGTGGGCGGAGGGTCTCGATTAGTGCGCTCTGTAGTGGGTGGGGTCCCTGTGGGCGGCCGGGTGGTGGTGGCGCCGCCATGAGCGTGGTGCTGCGGAACGTACAGCGCGCCGTGCCCGTGCGCCGAGCTCCGCTCCGCCGCGCCGTCTGCGCCCTGCGCGCCGCCCTGGGCGCCTCCCGCTTCGACGTGGGGCTGGTCTGCGCTGGCAACGCGTTAATGCAGCGTCTGAACGGCGACTACCGACACTGCCCGGAGCCCACCGACGTCCTCTCTTTCCCGTTGCACCAAGTGGCAGCGGGAGAGCTACCGCGGCCGCGCTGCCGCGACGAGTACAACCTGGGGGATATCTTCCTGGGGGTGGAATACATCCACCAGCAGTGCCGCGAAACCGGGGAGGATTTTGACGATATTCTGACGGTGAGCCCCGCTCGGGCGCGGTGGGCGCCAGGGCGGGCACGGGGCTCAGTCACTAATACGTGTGCTGCGCTTCCGACCCCGCGCAGGTGACCGCAGCCCACGGATTGTGCCACTTGCTCGGCTACCGGCACGACACGAAACCCGAGTGGGAGCAGGTGCGGAATGCGCTGGGGCCGGGGAGGTTGTGCGGGGTCCGGCATGGGGTGGACCGGAGGCCCCGGCGACGGGAACTGCGGCTCGCGGGGTGCTGACGGCCGCTGCTCCCGCAGATGTACCAGAAGGAAGCGCAAATCCTGGAGGAGCTGAACTGCCTCACAGGCTCGCGCCTGCGGCCCCTCACCGCTGGCCTCTTTTAAGAGACCGAGAGGGGCCAGGGCTCCGCCGGCGCCGCCCCGGACGTGGCGTGAGGGATGGCGGCGCAGGGGCCCGGTAGCCGCTGCCCCCCGGCGCTGCTGCTGCTCGGNCTCGCCCGCCTGCCGCCGCCCGCCGCCGCTTCCGAGCCGCCTCCCGCCGCCCTCCTTGCCGGCCACGCTGCCTCTTCGCTGCCCGCCGCCGCCGCCGCTCTGCGCACCAGGTGAGCAGTGCCGTCACTGTCCCCTCGCGTCCGGCCCCGGGCCGGTCCTGCCCGCCGGGCTCTCTCCCCGCCGTGCGGTGTCCCCTTGCGCAGGCGCCCCGCCGTGTCTCGGCCATCGTCTGGTAAAGGACCTCCTTCACCTGCTGGTGCCTTTTTGGGTCGATTTTGGAAGGTGTCATTGCATCTGTCCGAGGGCTTTCGTCGGTAGAATATCCTGAGTTGGAAGGGACCCCACAGGGATCATCCAGCTCCCAGCTGCATTCTTTTCCCCTACTTCTCTGGAGCGTGTTCTCCTGCCTTTGTGTCCAGCTTACAAGAGTTAGCCTGGGTGGCATGCCAGTGGTTTCAGTATTTTCATTAGATTCTTCACTCTTTTATCTGCTGCAAGAAAGGCTCCTGGCATGTGCTACCTTGCCAGGAGACCATAGTGGTCCCTGCAGGACACACTGCTCTAACTTCCCATACTTCTTCCCATTCCAGGTACTGCAAACTCAAAAAGAGGAGCAGCTTCCTTCCTAACAGTTTCATCACAAGATTGTAGGGTAAAAAAGAAAAATGTGTAATAACCTCAATGTGCTCCCAGAAATAATGGTATTGCTTTGTTCTCCTCAGATACCTTTTGTACGATGTAAACCCCCCTGAAGGGTTCAACCTTCGCAGAGATGTCTACATTCGCATTGCTTCCCTTCTAAAGACCCTGCGGAAAAGCGAAAACTGGGTGTTGGTTCTGCCTCCCTGGGGACGTCTTTATCACTGGCAGAGCCCTGACATCCTCCAGGTCCAGATCCCTTGGTCCAAGTTTTTTGATATCCCAAGCCTCAATAGGAACATCCCTGTCATCGAATATGAGCAGTTCCTTGCAGGTGGGGTACAGGATCATGCAATCTACTATTAACTAAATATTTGGTATAGTTTCTTAACAGGTTTGTCCTTACAGGAGTTTTTAACCTTTTGTGTGGAAAAAAAAAATCTTAGAGGTGGCAAGAGGAGGGATGGGAAGGAGTTTTGCTGAGCTACACAACTACTAGGATGGAGTAACCCAATTACTTGGCAGTTTGTTTGATGTAGCACTGCTGTCTTCTCGACTTCTGCGACCACCGAAGACAGGCAATTAATGCCTGTGGTGAAATTCGCCTGTGGTATTTCTGTGTGGTTTTGACCATAATGACAAGACCATAAGGAGCGAGGCAGCTTGTTGAAGCATAGACAAGCCATCTTTTTCTGGGTGTCGTGGTTGGACAGTAAAAGTTGTAAAGCGGATTCTTCCCTGAACTTAATTTTTCATCGTTGATGCTGCACATACTTGAAATACCCCTTGCTTTTTGTGTCTAAGAGAATGGCTTTCCATAAGAAAGTGAAGTTGGTTCCTTTAGGATTTAATGCCATGTTAATCACCAAATGTTCAAATCTGTAGCAATGTCACAGGCTTATTCAGCAAAGGAAATAAAGGCCACCAAACGTGACACCTCTGCAAAGAGCTCTGAAGGGAAAGCCATTCTCTGCCTTCCAGGAAAATGCATGCAGAGACCCTGAAATTTAGGGGAAGAAAGACTTGTATTTGGCATTTTTCTTGGAGGCACTCCTCCTGTGGCAGCTGCTTACAGCACTGAAAACCAGTGAAAAACAATGCGTACAGCACTCAAAACCTGTGCTTCGTGGTGTGTTTTACTCAGCTGACAGTGATTGCGTTGTGTTTGGTACATTAAATCACACAGAGCTGGGTGGGATAGCAGGTGGTGACATGGCCTGACCATTTGAGCTTTTCTGGCTCACATGAAACTTCCTTTCCTTTTTTATAGGGAAAACACAAAAGAGAGAGTAGTGTAACATTAGCATTTCTAGCAGATTTTTAACTGCAACTGATGCTCGGTCATACCTTTATGATGGTGTAGGTTTTCATGCTTACAAATCCTTTGTTTTGCCTTCTGCACAGAGTCAGGTGGGCCCTTTATTGAACAGATTTATGTGCTGCAAGGCTACGCAGAAGGGTGGAAAGAAGGAACATGGGAAGAAAAAATAGATGAAAGGCCGTGCATTGATCAGCTGATGTACTCCAAAGACAAACATGGCTACTACAGGTAACATCGAGCAGTCCTTCTGGTCTTTTCAGTTGTATTCAGAGAGATACTTGCCTGCTGTGAATATCTGGGTGCTTGGAGTTCACTTTGTTTTTGAAAAGCTGATCAAATATAAAACGTTGTATTGGTATGTTCTTCTGATCTAATTCTATAAAGTTGTTGCTCCCCATAAAAGCCACATGAAGGAGGTGGCTGGTTTATTTGTATCATATGTGGTTTTTTTAGGATGTTTTGTTCTGTATATGGCATTAATTTAAAACACAAGTTTGTGAACCAGTCCTTGTGTTCCGTCTTAGGGGCTGGTTCTGGGGTTATGAGGAAACACGAGGCCTAAACGCCTCTTGCTTGTCTGTCCAAGGATCTGCCTCTATTGTAGCTCCCATCCTGCTGAAGAACACTTCAGTACAGTGAGTTGCCTTGTATAACTATTTATTGTTATATTATTGTTGTACAACCCCATTGCTGGGTGGGAAGAGCAGGGGGAATTTAAAGGCTGTGTCCCACTGTTGAGATACTTCATCACTGAATTATTGTACTCTGTTAAAATCATTACAAAAGGGATTTACACTGTAAGAAACACTTAACTGTAAGTTAAGTTAAAGATTGCAGTGCTAAAACCTAAGAGCAAATACCCTCGAGCTCCTTTATATTCCCTCTCAGGCAGCTTTTGTGACTTCTACCTCCAAGGTAGCATCAAATATCCCCTAGATCATACAGTGGAAGAGATGCTGAGCCATCAGGTGTTCCATATTTTACTCCATACCACATGTGATTTTGTGTCTCTTGCATATTCCCCCTCAGTAGTCTCCTCCGCAGTGGGAAGAGTCCTGGCTCCATTAGTTATTCTCCATGTGAAAGCCATTCCATGCCTTTGGTTGTCACCACTGCCAATCTCCAAATGTTTGCAGTTCAGCAGAACCCTGCACACTGAGTGTGGGTAAACCTGTTACATTGCAGTACAAATGACCTTCTCTGTCAAGTGCTCTCTTCTTTTTCTGCTAATTCTTGACACACAGGTTCCTTATTTTGATCTCTGAGCATTGCCTTGATGTTTGCATCAAACTGTCCTCATTCCTGACCATCAAGACCTTTAGTTATTAGATGAAGCCAGGTCTTTTGGTTTTTTGTTGTTTTTTTTTTTTTTTTTTTAACTACACTCACTCCTATGTTAGATTTCATCTGCCCCTTCATTGACCAGTGATCAGACTTCTCTAATTTTTCATAGTTGGCCTTAGCTGCTCTGAGGAATTTAAAATAATTGTTAAGCTGTGTCACCTGATTTCATACCCTTCTCTAGGTTGTTTTGGAATATGGTGAAGAGACCTTCCACTTGTGACCTCCCTCTGCAATGAGAACTATACATTTATCCCTGTCTCTTTTTTTTTTTTTTTTTTTTTTTTTTAATCCAGGCAAGAACCTTTCTGTGCCAAGTTTTCTTAAAAGCCTTTAATGAAGGCTGTCAGGAAATCTTTTTAGGCAATGCTAGTGAGATGTCCCTTATCTTCATGTGTGCCAGTGTCTTTGAACTACTCTGATTGTTCAGAGCTGTGATCTCCCATATTGCCCTTCTGGCTGGACAACCAGTTGTGTGGTCCTAGAGCTGGGTTTTTACCTTTCAAGTGTGGTCACTTCAAGGAAACTTCGCAATGCGTTTGGATTAGTAACCTCATTTATTTCAAATCTTCCTGTTAGATGCAGTGCTGCTTCTTCACCAGCACAGTCTAGTGTGTTTTCCAGGTGATTTAGAGCCTTCTGTGTAGGTGTCCAGCTGATTATCAGCAGCGATAATCCAAAGTTGATTGGTTATTTGCTTCCTCCCTTTGTAGTAGAAGGAGATACAGATAATGACCTTGATCCCTTTTAGCAGAAGCATTTTTCTGTGTGTTTGCTTATCATCAGTGTGCTTACAAACTAAATCTACATCTCTTGTGCTCTGGGATACTTGAAACTTTCAAAATCTCTTCTGCTTCTTGGAACTTGAATAGTGCAGTTACGTTTCCAGTACACAACCCTGAGCTGTGTTTGTTTATGAGAAGCACAAGCTGCTGGCTACTATCTCACATGTTGATAATGTCTCTGTATTCTTTGATCTGTTGTTTTACTGTAGGACATTTTATTCTACACGTGGAAAGTAACCTTCTCTGTTTTCATGATCTTCTGCTTCGTCCCAGAGGCTGTCATGTGCTCTGAGGCTGAGCATTATCACACAGGTCACTTCTCCCCTTTGGATCACTCCCGCTGTCACAAATCTTGTTTCTCCTGTAGCAGCTACTGCAAGGACTGTGAGGGGTAGTTAATGCTTTTCACTGTTTAGCTTTCAGAGTCAGGGTACCATTTATTAAGGAAGAGAGCAGGCACTGGGAGTGTTGTGGTTCTCTTCTCTCCCCAGCAGACTGTGGGTCACAATTCACCTTGGAGAGAACTAGAATTTGCCTCATAGGAGCCTGTCCCTCATTCCCTATGCTCCCTTTGCAAACAGCTCATAGTCTGTGCTTTATCCTACCAAATATGTGAAGAAATGTCATAATGTAAATTCTGTTCCTAAGGGAACTGCACTCAGTTTTACAATTTTCAATAGGTCAGTGATGTTAGACAGAGCTGAAAACCTTCTTCATGACCACTACGGAGGGAAAGATTATTGGAATGTGAGTATTTTATGGATAGCTTCTCTAGACTTTTTACTTGGCTCTGCTAAAAAATTCAATAACCAGCGTGTGCTTCGATTTTTGCCTTGGGTTTCTTGTCTGGACAGTAACTTGTGTCTTCTGTTTCAGCAATTTGGCTAACATGGTTTTCAGGCCTCTGTGGATTAATGTGACACAGGAATTCATCCTTCTGTCTTGTCCCTAAAGGCCCAGTGCTGCAGGGCATGGTGATTAAAAGGACCTCCTCTATACAACACATCTACAATCAGAAGGGAGCACTTTCCTATCTAGTCAACCTCAAGATTAGTCTTTTCAAAATCATTCTGTAAAGTACTCGTTAGTGTCCCAGATCCCTCCCCATTGGCTTCAAAGGCAAAATTCCCATGGGTTTCAAGGCAAAGGTCTATGGTAAAATAATTCCTGTCATAAAGGTTCTAAGAAAATGTTACAGTTCAGACACAGGAAAATGGAACATGATATGGAGTGCTTGATATAGTTAAAATTCCTAAGAGAAACTGACTCTCATGATATTACAAAACAAATTACACGGACCTCAGTCTTGTAAGCATCTGACTGTTCACTTGGGATATGGCATGTTTTCAGAAGTGGACCAAACAGTAGTTTGCTAGCCATGAATTGTTCATTGAGAGTGACCTCTCAAAGAAAGAAATGCAACCCAGGTACCATATCTGAGTATGACTTGACTTGTAAAAGTGGATATGAAATCCACATGGCTCCATAACACACATTTCTTAGCAATGGCACTTTAAACATTTAAAACATCAGGTTTTACCTGATGTCCAAACAGAAATTTACTCACTGCAGCTTGGGCCTGGAGCCTCTTCTTTTTTTTCACCATGCTCCCCTGAGAAGCAGGGGACCTGTCTTCTCTGTTTCTTTGCAGACAAAAAGGGAGAAAGTGGGATTTCCTTCATTCTTTTGCCTGTTAATAAAAAGGTCACTTGTGGCTGTGTGCAGTGGTAACTGCATCACAAAATCTTAAAGATTATTATTCACAGGTTAAGGAAATAATTCCTTTTTCATCACTTTTCCACTGAATTTCATAGGCGTGTCTATGGCTAGATGCCTAATATTTTTAAAGCAGATTTTATTTTTACAGGTGTTTTGCATATTAAAGTGTTTGCCCAGCTTTTGTTTCCAAACATGAGGTATATTGCTAGGATGTTTAATTTGGTATTTTATGTGTTCTGTTGTGTAAATAACTGCAGTGTCCTCCCTATATCTGTGTATTGCAGGGACAGGTGAGTATGCTGGTTATAAATGTGGTGGTAATTAGAAATAAACTGTTAAAGCTTGGATAAAAGGTTAGAAATAGTTACTTAAGAGTACTGCATAGATGTACCAGAAGTAACTGCATCCTTGAAGTGCTGTGTGTGTGAAACTGTCTCCATCTACTCATTTTTAGCTCTGCTTTTTCTGACTCAATGTTTGCTCTTACTCCAATAGACCCGTCGGAGCATGGTGTTCGCTAAACACCTCCGCGTGGTGGGAGATGAGTTTAGGAAGAAATATCTTCAATCCACCGATGAGGCAGACAGGACTCAGTACAAGGAGGACTGGACACAGATGAAGGTAAAATCCTTAACAGTCTGTTCCCCGTAACATATTTCATTTGTGTACTCCTGGCTGTGTGCTGCAGAGCATGTTGGAGGCTACATGTGAGTGACACTCTTCTGCTCACATCAAGGTGGATACGCATGTTCCTTGTTCCTTGTGAACCTTCTCCCTGTGTGACATGTGCTAACAGAGTCTGTCGAGGTGTGCCTGGCTGGTTCCAAAGGCCAGATCTTTGTTGCCCTCATTTCAGTAAAGGAAACTTGAATTTCTTCTTGTTTTCAGCACTACATGTGGGTGTAAAGTTCAGCTGCCACCTTACAGTTGACATTTTATTTGGTCAAGGAGAGGAATTTTTTGCGTACAAAAATTTAGCACTCCAGTTTCTCTTGCATGATGGAGGCCACCCAGGATCTAAATGTTGCAACAAGTGTCCCAAGCTAGTTCTAGTCCATACTTAAAAATAGAGTGATTCTGTGCCTTATCCAGAGGTGATTCTGGCTTTTCTGTATGAATGGTGATGCTCTCAAGTTTTAAAGTTTTGGTCTTTCTCTCATAGGTTGAGACGGCCACAGCTCTAGGTGGCCCATACCTTGGGGTTCATCTCAGAAGGAGAGACTTCATTTGGGGTCACAGAGAAGATGTGCCTTCCCTGCAAGGAGCAGTAAAGAAAATCCACAGCCTCTTGGAGATGCTTAAACTTGAAAAAGTTTTTGTAGCCACTGATGCTGTTGAGGAAGGTAGGCAGATCACAGGCACTTCAGGATTGGTAACTTTTGACAATGTGTGTAGCAATTACCACTGGCTCCCCTCCCTGCCTGCAATGCTGGAAATTTTGGCAACTGTATTGTAAAATTTGTTGGTTGATTTTGGTGTCACTTGCTCTGTAACTGTTCATCCAGGGTTCCCTTAAACAAACATATTATGTGGCAGCAGCAAGTTGCTCTACATAATGTAGAGACAAATTTGTATCCTTCCTTTTTTAAGAGATTGAACTGCTCAAGAAACTGCTGCCTGAGATGGTGAGATTTGAACCTTCTCTGAAGGAGCTGGAACTCTATAAGGATGGGGGCTTGGCTGTGATTGACCAGTGGATTTGCGCACATGCAAGGTAGCAAACCTGACTTACTTCAGCCAAAGCTTAATGTCACTGTCACAAAATTGAATATGATTTTGTGGCCCATAGTTGTTTACAAATTGTATAAGACATTATAATCAATTAGATAATTGAAATGTGTATAGTAGATGTATAATAGTTATATTGTGTGTGTATATATATGATAATTTCATTATCATATCATTTCGCTGAACAGTGAAGTTCATTGGACTGAAATCTAATTACTTGCATTTTAAAAACTCCCCCCTCTCCCCAAACCCTCTTTGAATTTTTTTTTTTCCACAGGTATTTTATAGGCACCTCAGTTTCAACATTTTCCTTCCGAATCCATGAGGAAAGGGAGATCTTGGGATTTGATCCAAAAACGACTTACAACCGATTTTGTGGTGAAACAGAGAAAAACTGTGAGCAGCCAACTCACTGGAAGATTGTATATTAAACACAGTGAAACACAAAGGTTTCAATACTGTTAGAGTTTAAAATAATAAGTAAAAATGTTGGGGAATTACCTGCCTTGGAACAAAGTATGACCCAGTCCTGTACTCTTAGCTCCCACTCCCCTTCCAGTGTGGGTGTGACATGAGCCGTACTGCTTAGTGTCTCTGGACCTCATAGCATTTCTATGTGGGTCCCCAGTATGTCCTGCTCTGGCTGCCTTCCCTGAGTGGTCCCACGTGCACCAAGTGGTTGCTACAGACTGCAGGGGCATCCTGGCTGCAGAACTGGGTTATGGGAGGCAGCAAAGCAATGCCCAGGATATGCCTGTTCAAACCAGCCTCGCCTGTTTGAGCATTTTTTTACGTGTCCGTGGTTCTCTCTGTGGGTCTGTGGTCATTTTTTAACTGCAGAGCTGGCCATGTCACCAGGAGTGCTCACCCTAGGAGCACCAGCCTCTGCCCAGGGAGGAACCAAGCTGCCACCGAAATAAAAACAGGGGGGGGAAGGGTGGGGTGCTCCCACTCCAAGGGAAGAGCCTGCAAGGCCCATCCACTGGGGACTCATCTTTCATGTGAAGGCACATTGCCTAGCAGAGAAAGAGGTTGGTACCTGATGGAGCTGGGCCAAGATTCCATTTTTTGGAGGCAGCTCCTTCTTCTGCCTGCTGCAGCACTGGCCAGGGCTGGGAGAGGAGAAGTGGGTATGTTCAGCACTGCTGCTGGAAGGGGGACAGTGCTGGTGGCCTCTCAGGAAGGGTCCTGGCTGCTTTTGGGCCTTGCTTTTCCACTGGTTTCTGTCCACAAAGGAAGGAAACAGAGAAGGCAGTGCCATCACCACAGCCCTGTACTCAGGAGTCCATCAGCCTTCCCCACAGTGAAGGTGGTTAAAACTCTTCAACCAATCTGCAAAACTCAGCACCACTGCAGATCTGCAGGAGAACAGCAGTTTATCTACCGGGGCTTACCTGTAGCTGCTGGGTTATGGATTTAACCCTTTAGAAGCGGCGGAAATAAGACACAGCTACATGGTCCCTCTCATGATAGGAAAGAGAGAGAAAGACGTGTTTATTCTAAAACACACTGCTTAAGTACAGTCTCCCGCAACTCCAAAGACAGGATAAAGCTGATTGGTGCAGAGAGAGTGACACTCTTTCCCATGCTTCTTGCACTTATCAACAGGTGTATTATGATGTTATTAATTCTTCTGTTATGTTTACATTAGATAAAGTAGCTAGCCTTGGGAAAGAACCCTGGTTAAGCCTGAGAAAACTCGAACTAGAAAACTCTCACAGGAGGTTTTTTCTGAGCCTTATGGCTACAGCATCCAAGTGCTTATTTTACATCTCCACACGTGTGACTAAAGCAATGCAAACAGAGCAATAACCAATTCTCACCACTTTGTACCAATAGTAACAATTCTCACCAAGTGTACCAATAGAAACAAACATTTAATATCATTATTTCTTAGACAACTGTTGGGGATGAAATCAAATGGAAAGAAAAAATCTAAATGTAAAAAATCAAGGTGTTGATGCACACTGATACAGTGTTTCTGGTTTTGGGCTCCACAGGTGTTTTTTTTTCTTCTTCCTTCTTCTGTGAGCTCCCTTTGATTTCATTACATTTACATCTTTGTCATCTATTTCTAGCTAAGTAATACTGATGGTGTTACTCATTCAGTGCCCAGAATTCTTCCTGTAAGTCAGCTGTGCTGCTCAGCACATCAGGGAGTAATTTGCAACCCCTGGTGCTGGTGTTACCAATTACAGTAAAGTTTTAGGCGAGTGTTTAAAGTGTCCCCTTGTTTCTGGCTGGTGTCCTGCGGTGTCCCTTCATCACTATCAAGAGTCTATTCAGCTGGGGTATTGGGCTGCTGGACTGGGCTTTCCAGTGAGATGCAGCTACAAACAGAATTTGGGAAATAGCCTCCAAAATGTTCTAGGATCACAAGTCTAAAATGGCTCCAAAGGGCAACACTCCAGCACGAGTCCTTGTCCCACCCCTGGTTCACTGACATGCTCACAAGAAGTCAATCAGGCCAGACTATTTGCCCCTCTGCTGCCTCCTCCAGCTCCCCTCCGGCCTGGGGAAATGGAGGAAAATGCAAATACATCAAGGAAGAAAGAATAGTCAGCGGAGCTGCCTGAGCCATCCCCCTGCCCGCAGCTGAGAGCTGGGAGCTGCATGAGGAGGCAGCTGCTCTCTCTGACAGAAAGGTGAGGGGTGCAGGGAGCTGGGAGGGGAGATAGGTTTGCCGGGCTGGGCTTTCCAGGGAGAATTCCAGCTCCCCACTTTCAGCTGTCGCTGAGTGCTGCATGGAGTCTGGGCTGAGCCAGCTGGAGGTGAAGTGTCATGATTGTGTTCCCGGGAACTCTTCCTCTCTGCTGGGATAATTACCTAGGGAATGACATTTCTGACACCCGAGTCCTACCTGTGTCTGCTGGTAGAGGGTGGAGGTGAAGAGGCAAATGCCAGAGTTCCTTGGGGATGATGGAGTTGTGGTGTTTGGCTGTGCCAGTGGTTTCTGGTCATTCCTGTCCTGCAGTTGTCCCAGCCCCAAGCAAGAGCTCCAGTGGTGCCTCTGTACTTGGTTGGGAGTGTTTGCTGGGAATGTGCTTGAAATGCAGCATCCCTGAGAAGATTGTTTGGTTCCAGAGCTTTTGGGCTTGTCAGCTTTTGAGTTTGTTGGAAAAGTTACTGGAAAGAAGAATAATGATGAAGTTTCCTACTTCAGCCCAGCAGATCCCAAGAGGTCCTACAGGAATGTTTATTCTATCGTTCCCATTGAGATAACTTCATCTCCACCCTGCCACAAGCGATTCCTTCATTAATTAATTGATTGGTTGATTGCAGAAATGTTTTCTGATACGTTTATCTCTCTCTGCTTTTGAATTTACAGGTATTCCCTGATGTCATTCCCCTGCCCAAATTCCCTGCAGTTCCTAGCTGGAAAAACCTGGGATAGCTTGGACAGAGATGACATTTTTAGCTGAAAGCCTGGGGTGATTGAGAGGGGCCACAAGAATGGTTTGTGTAGGAAAATGGGAATTTGGGGACTAAATCTGAGTTTATCTGTGTGGCATTTTTGAGGAAAAATATGAAGTGATACTTAGGGGACAGGATGCACATTTTTGGGGTAGGAAAGATTTAATCAATATTGTACAGCAAAGAAAACGTTGGGGGTAAAAGTTGATGTAATCTGAGGGGGACGGAATGACTATTTTGGAGGCAAAATAAGGAACTCGGTAGTGGACAGGTAGGGAAAATTTTGGAGGCAACACTTCACAAAATCTCTGGGGTAGAGAATGAAAACTTTGAGGGGAAAAATGAGGTGATGAGCCATGGGCACATAGGGAAAGTGTGGAGGTGTAAATCTTGAGAAAAGCTCCATGTTATTAAAGAATTGCTTGGAAGTAAAACTGAGGGAATCAGTGTTGAAAAAGTAGGGGAATTTTGGGGGGTAAAACTTGAAAAGATCCAAGAGTTCAGAATGAGTGTTTTTAGGTAAAAAGGATGTCTTGTTGAAGTTGAGCATCTGGATTGTGGCATTTATGGATTACAGAGTGTTTTTCCAGAAAGCAGCAGATAAGGAAGGTTCCCAAAGCCTTGGTACCTGTGTTGAAAAATCCCTCCCAGGGACCTAAAGCCCCTAAAAATAGGGACTAATTAGCATGGTGTAAGAGTCGGTCCGAAGTTTCCCTCATTTGCCTCATGACCATCGCAAGAAGACCCCAGGACCCCCACCCGGGCTGACTCTGGACAATGGTGTTCTTGCCTGGCCGAGGTCGATGCTTGCCAAGGGACTGCTTGCAGGTGCTCACTGTGCTTCATGGTACACTGCTCTCAAGCAGGCACTTGCTGGAGCAGCAGGTTCTGTACACCTGTTTCTTGAAGCAACCCCCACAATGGCCCATAAATCTCCTCACCTCTTGGCCAGAAGCCACTCGCTTTGGAAAAGGACTATAAAAGAGCGACCCTTTGGAGAAGACCCTTGAGATCTCCCCACGGATGAAGACCCGTCCATTGGCTGGCCCATGAGGACGTCCGTCTCGTCTGTTGGTAGCTATTTCCCCACTCCCCTCTTTTCTCTCTCTCTCTATTCTCCTTTTCCTATATCTCTCCCCCTCTATCACAACTGAGTTGTTAGTATTCAATAAAAATGCATTGCTGTGAGTAAACTGATTTGTCCCCTGCTGATTGCCTGTTTGCACCTCTGAGATCCAAAAACGAACCATCACGACCCCCGCCCTGTGTTGGCGGATCGGGACACATGGGAAGGGAAAAATCCACCCCCAGTAGGAGAGAAAATGTCAACTAATGGAAGAGAATGATGTCCCTAAGAAGCAGGGAGCATTAATTTCTTGGTTTGCTAAAATGTATCAAAATGTCTGGAATGGGGGTCTCTGCGGAAGCCGTGATTTTCTCAGCCATCTCCAGAACCCAGCACTGCACTAGGCATAAAGCATTTCCTGGCTTTACAACACTAAAAGTTCAGTACCAGAGGGTTCTGTTATCCCAAGGATTTGGGGGATATTTGACAAAAATTTCTGGTGGCCTAGGTTGGCCTAAGCTTTTAACACCCTCTGGGTTCACGGGATTGGGGATTCCAGCATGCACCAGACAGGTTTTCTCAGGGAAATCCCTTGAGCCCCAAATCTGTGTGAGTCCAAAGCAAAAACTCTTGGGAGCTGAAGGCAACAGGATGTTTCTTGGGAATTTTGAAGTATTTGATGTGTCCTAAATGTTAGGTTTGAATGAAAGCCAGTTGTCCAGGATTTTGTGTTTGGAATTGCTGGTTGAGGGATGGCCAGGTGTGGATTTGGATTTGTGTGCACCAAGCATTCTTTGTGTCAGCTTTAGGTCTGGATTGGTGGGAATTGTTGGAGAAAAGAGAAGGGAATGGAAATGCACAGCTGTTCTTGGAGAAATGATCAGGATGGGAGAAAAGAGGGTGTGGAACTGCTGGGAGCTCCGGGAGTGAGGGAAAGGATCCAAGGATGGGAAGCAAAAATTGTGGAACAAAGCCCAAAAAGGGGGTGGGGTGGGGGGACACCAGGGGAGAAAGAGGGAAAGAATCCCTGCTCCAGGAATCCAGCAAGAGCCAGGAGAGGATCATTTTCCATTTACCAGCTCAGTGGAATCCTAATAACGAAGGTCAAAGTAAACTATTAATTTGTTATTAGGTTTGGAATGAAAGGTGCTCTGTTCCAGAACGGAATGTTCACCTGTTAAAATTCTGTTTCATGAAGAGAGGGAGGAAGCAGCTGGGGAATGAACAGGTGGATTTTTGGTGGATACAGGGAAAGCCATGGGAAAGAGCTCTTAGGTAAAATGCTAATGGATACTACCAGGAAGAGCCTCAGCTGCCCTTTTTTTTCAAGCTCTGGCATTCTAGAGGAGTTCCAGAGTGGTTAGCACATCTATTTCTATGTTTCTTGTATGCCCAGTGCTTTGTTGGGAAGAGGTAATATTAGGAAATGATCAAAACCAGGGATGTAATGCCTGATAGTAAAGCCCTGGAGGCCCAGTTTTGATATTCTTCCAGCACCCAAATGCAACAGAGGGAGTCCTGGAGGAGGTGGAAAATGCTGTCGCTCTATTGGTGGAATTACTGGGACATTGAAAGCAGCAGAAGCAGTAAGAACAGAACTGGAACTCTGACTTTGGCCAGATGGGTTGGAGAGTATCGAATCAGTCCTGCCTCCTTTTGACTGAGTTGTTTTAATGAGTCATCAGCAGGGACTGCTTTTAGCTGGCTTTAGTTTAGTTTCTTTTTCACAGTTTCTTGTTGTTTTGATGCTAACATTGCTTTAGGTTTGCTAAATGAACCCTGAAAAGGTTCAACAAACCAATCTTGAGGGAACTGGGTATTGGCTAGCTGGGATCGTACGGCACTTCAAGGCCACGTTGGGTTTACCCCCTGATTTTGGTGCAAAGGGAAACTCCAAGTTAAGACTAATCAAAGTAGCAAACAACTCTCTCATGAAACTCAGCTTTCCAAACCTTTGCTCAGGATGAAAAAAAAAGATAGGAATGCACTTGGTAGAAAAGTGTCTGTCCAGCAAAGCAGGCTTGCTTTTTATTGCTGACTTTTCCGTTTCAGAGGATGAAGGTTTTTTGAGTTCCTGATGTCTGCTGTCTTGTTCCACAGTCACTGCCTTGGTGATGCATTTCAGGAAGCTCCCAGCAGCCCTCTGGGAAAGACTGTGCCACTAAGGAAGATGCCCGTCAGCTTTGTGCTGAGAAGTTTCAAATCCAGAAGAATACAGCCTGGTTTTTTTAGCTGATGACACCTGTATAGGTGCATCTTGTGTTCCTTTCTTGTCCTGTGTGCTCCCCTTCCCGTTACCTTACACTACTTCACCCTCTCCTGTTCTTCTTTTTCTTTTAAGGAATAAATACTCAATAATTATTTATTTAATAAATGTTGCTCAATCCCTCTCTCTGTTCTGTCCTGCTTTTTGTCTCCCTCCCTACCCGCATTTCCTTTTTTCTTCCTCTTTTTTTCCCTTTGTCCTGCACTGTGACTGTATTTCTTTGTCCCTCTCACTGTCCTTTTGCCTGTACCTGTGTGCACCTGCTGCCCAGTGCTCCTCTCTTATTGTACCCCTCTCTTGGTAGGCCTCTGTCCTGCTGGCCATGGCTGTCTCCATCCTTGTGCTGCTCCTTGCCCG
>VZTT01014708.1:10187-42515 GCA_013400855.1 Buphagus erythrorhynchus | reverse complement strand
CTGCTACACACTGAGGTCAGAGAGCTTGTTGTCACGCAGAGTAACTTAGAGTTCTCACCAATCGAGGGTCATTTTTATAGTAAAATGAGAGGAGGTGCCCTTCCCAGCACTAGAATTCTCTAGGGATTATGTTTGACACTGTGGTATTATGTCTTGAGCATAAAAATTAGATACATGGATTTGTCACTAAATTCATCTGGTCATACGTTTGTCATCCATCTGTTCATTGCAACTTAAACTTGTGGATAATGGTTTTTTTAGTAAATTGTTAAAAAAGTGCTAAAATGGGACTGCTGGACTCTTTCAATTTAATAATGCATTGTTTAGATATTTCAGTAAATATTTTAATTAATTTCACTGAGAAATCTACGTAAAATTTTAGGAAAAAAATGAAGTTAATTCCTAGCTTCAGAAATTCTCTTGGAATGTATATGTGTGTTTATACAAATATATACACATACCTATACATTATATAAGTGTTTGTCTATGTGACAGTGTTTCTTAAACATAAAATCAGCCTGATTCAGGTACTCAGATTGAAAAATGTCAGTCTAATGGACTGAAAATTAGAATATTGCAAACAGCTGAAAATTCTTGTCAGAGAAAAACTTCACTTAAAATCAGCAGTAAGGAGAGCTCTGAATATTGCATGTGTGTGCCTGGAGTACAAGTGTCTGAGCATGGATGAGTACATCTCTTTTCTGCCCTGGACTCAAAGATTTGCCCTCTCCAGATGTGTTCACAGTCACACACAGCCATGTGGGCACAGCTCTGGCTGCCCTGGCTCAGTTTAGGGGCAGGAGTTGTGCTTGGTGCTACAAAGTCTCTGAAAATGTTTTTTTCTTCCTAAATACTTCAGCCACCACATCAGGGAGAATTGTGCTAGAATCCTGCTTGTCATTTTGCATGCATCCAGGGAGGGGAATGGGCTGTTGTTTTCATAGTCAAGGAGAAAAGCCACACATACTTGACCCACTCAAAGCTTTCCAACACAGATGGTGAGCAGGAAGCTCACTCAAGACTGAAAATCTTCCCTTAAAACGAAAAGGTTTCTCTAGTTCCTGCAATCACACCGTGTTTGGGCTTGGGTTTGGCACTGTGCTTAGGTAGCCATGCCTGCCTGTGTGTGTTTATAGACACATAAACAATGAGAAATAAAGCTATTACAAGCATATTTTGTCCAAGTATAAGGTATTTTTAAAAAGTTTTAATGTGTTGATTGATGGTACTCATTCAGAGATTACCCCATGGGTGGAAATTCCAAGATCAGAGTTACATATCCTTCAAAATTTGAGATTAAGACTGTTCAGAGAATTGATTGGATTATGTAAATTACTAAGAAAATAAGTGAAAATTATCAAATGTAAAGAACAATGGTTTATCATCAGAAAGTGTGCCCTTTTTAAAAATCTATTTTGACAATATTATTTGTTTAATTATGAATGATACTTCAAAACCTACTAGTAAATTATATTTAGTATATTTTGTAAAAACAGTAAAGTCGTAGTAAGAGGAGCTATCACTGCAGAAGGCACCTATTAAAAATTTTCTAGGAAGAGAGGTGAAAATATCAGGATTTTTGTTGTATTTGGGTGTGCAGGCTCAGGAAGAGAAAATATAATGACATTTATGTATAAATATTGTATGTGTAACTGTATGTACAGATATTATGCATCAAAATTTAATGTTTTATGGCCCTGATCCTGCAAAGGCTTGTGTTGTTTGCCTGACTTTACCCACTACTTCTTGTCACATGGAGGGGTAGGAATCTGCCTGCCCAGATCTGACTGTAGGTTTGTAGCAAGGGAGCTGGCACAGCAGAAGAGAAACTGTGCTGGAACAGAGCATTTTCATGGTAATTTTGTGAGAGCTGACTTTAATTTCTACCTTTCTGTGCATCTGTCTATCTCAAAATATGTGTGACTCCCTACATTGCAGATACCTTCACAGCATATAAAGCAAATGTCAAGATTTGTTTAAAGACTGAGGTTTTCCACTTTTCTATTCATAAAATAAAACTGAAGCAGCATCTGGAAAAGGGGCTGGGGCTGTTTTCCTAGGCTGTTAGGAGTTCAGCAGGTCTGGGATTAGGCAACTCTAGATTTAGGCTAATTCTTAGTATTTTCTTTGCTGAAACACCAGTGTGTCAGTGCCTACATGCAAAATTTGAAAGCACACACACATCTGGGCATCTTCCAGAGCTCATCTGCTTTACCCTGAATTCTTAACATTGTTCAACCCAGGTCCAACCTGTATTTCCATCTTACACAGCATTAGTTGGTGTGCAGAGTTTTGACAGTCATGTGTTTATCACTGTGTCATTCATCCCCAAATCCAGGAGGTACTACATACAGAAAGTTGGTGTCGTTTTTCTAGCTACTCTCTGTGTCAGAAAAAGCTTGGAAGAATTTCTCTGCAGGAGACAAAGCTGCTGAGCAGGATTCTGGTCACAGGGGTCCTGCCCTATGTAACACAGAGCTCTGCCACAAATCCCCACTACCTCTCTATGGTATAAGAAGTGACGTGCAGGACTTTTAGTCCAACCCCTAAAAGCCATCTAGCCATGCAGCTATGGTGCTGAGCCTAAGCTAATAACAATGTCATTAAACTCTTTCCCATTCCAGGACTAGCTGGGGGATGTCTGCATGCTGTATGTTGTAAACATCATGAAAAATTATGGTTTTGACTTCAAAGCAATGTTTGCTAAGAAAGGCATGCCTATTGCCCCTTTTCAGGACAAAGACATCATTGTTTATGCATTGCTTATCTCTGGATGTGAGGTCAGGTGGTACCAACTCTTCTCTCCAGAAGCCCAGACTGCAGCATGGAATAAAGTTTCAAAGATAGGGGAAATGGTGTCAATAATCAGAAGGGGCCTTTCTAGAGGGAATGAAACTGTTTTCTTTCCTGGGGAAAGGATAACTGTGCTTTCTCTACTGTGAGTCTTGGGGGTACAGTGGGATAAGACCAGCCTGAGTAATAGCATGAGCTAACCATAAAAAATCAGGAACAAGAGGGAGTCAAGTATGACATATGACATTATGAACCCATTAAATTGAGAAACTATTCAAACATTTTTACAGTGGGAAACTTGACTATTTTCCAATAAAGTTTTCTTTCTAGGCCACAGGTTTCACAGCTTGAACTATTCCTGTTATTTGAAATGTATCTTACCCTGAAGCACTTCTGTATCTAATGGAAAAATAAAATTGGGCAACTGATTCAAGAACTTTTACTTTCTGCTCCCATATTATACCCTTTAAGAAATATTAGTTTATAACTTTCATCAGGCATTTGAAAACAACTTTGAAGTCTTTACTATATCCCTATCTCAACTACCCACGTTAACATAGGCAGAAACCAGGACTGCCAGCAATGAAGCCATAGCGCAACTCTAGGGAGAAATGTGCCAGTGCTTTTCCCTTCATGACACAGTAAATTCTTTAAGTTGGGGCTGGCAGTGTTTTCCAGGACTTGGTCTTGGAGTTAAAACCCTGCTGACACATATGGGATAGTTTATAGCTTTTAGAGGCATTGCTTTAGGGTCTTTGCAGGCTCCTGTACCTACCTGACTGCAGAGCATTTACAGTCAGTTCTTATTCTGCTTCTCACCAACCTGGGAGCCAGAAAGACCTGGTGTTTATCAGGAGTGATTAAGCTGTGGACATGTGCATATCCAGATCTGATGCCTTGATCCAGCCGTGGATCCCAGTGACCAGACAGCACCACATGGAGTGGAGCCTTCTCTGGACAGGAGGTGTAAACAGGCACGTGGCCAAGGGACAGTGTGGGGACACAGCAGAGCAGACTCTGTGTGTCCATTCCTCCAAAATTTACTGCCTTGTTTCCTGAAACAAAATGTCAGGGGTTGCCCATTATCAGGATAATGGTTTTACTGCCCACCTGAACGGCCTTATAAGGTAGATAAATTTCAGTGAAATATTGAGTCAAAATTTCCAGTTCCATCTCTCTCTGCATCTTGGCCATACCCAAGGGGTTTATGAGTCAAATACAAACAAGACAAGAACCCTGTCTGGAAGCTTTGACAGATTCCCAGCCCAAAGCAAAATGGCCTTAGGTGTCTTGTTCTGGGTGACCTACTTGTTTCTCTGCCTTGCAGTGTTTGGGGATGAGTAGCATCTCATCTTTTTTTTTTTTTTTTCCTTTTTTGTTTTGTTTATTTTTTGGTTTTTTTTGGTGACAGGATCTCGCTGGAAAGCTATGACAAACCTAGAGAAGCAGCCATACTATGAGGAGCAGGCCCGGCTCAGCAAACAGCACCTGGAGAAATACCCAGACTACAAATACAAGCCCAGGCCGAAGCGTACCTGCCTTGTGGATGGCAAAAAGCTGCGCATTGGCGAGTACAAGGCCATCATGCGCAACAGACGCCAGGAGATGAGGCAGTACTTCAATGTTGGGTATGGGACCTTTCAAAAATACTGCTCGTTCCATCAAAAAAAAACAAAAACAACAACAACAACAACAAGTAAAAATCAGGGAGAATTCCAAATTCTTAATTATAGTTTATTGGCAAGAACATGAGATATTGGTAATAGAAAATGAGAGTTATACTTGATAACAAAGTGTTCCAGGAGAAAGTTAGGCAGTTTTAGGGATCTTTTTGTTGGCTCTGTTTTATACTCAACGCCTCAGCCAAGTGTCTCATTTCCACTCTGATCATGGAAAAAAAAAATGTCTTTAAGATTTTCTAAAGAAAAGTAAGTCTTCTCATAAAGCCTTATAACTATTATGAGGCCTCAGAAAGAGTATCTGAATGAATCTGTGGTAGTGCCTCTTGATCCAAAAGCCAAAAATAGAAGTTTGCATTCAGTATGATCTGTGGCAAGTGGTCTGCAAAAAGACTGCTGAACACACAGAACTTGAACTGGAATATGGATGTAGCTCAGTTGATTCATATCAAGCTGTATTCATATCATGTGTACACTGTTCATTTGCCCTTCCAGGGAGTGTCTTGCAGTCCAGCAAGTTAAATGCTTTCTGTTGAGCAGAAATTTTAAGACCAGTTCTGATAAACAGTTAATAGATCAGTTTGATATGATTAGAATAAAATATGCCTAGAAGACTAGCATATATTTTCCTTCTGCGGATATTTCTGGTGTTGGTTACAGCAGATCAAAAAGAATCAGAAGTAATCAAATATTCCACAATATTTCTGTATTCACTTGAGAAAATTAAAAGTTACACAGGGATCCTAAAAAAAGGCAAAACCAGCAACAAGAGCAACCTGAAATTATGGAATTTGTGTTCTGTTTCATCTTAATTTGGAATCCTTTCAGTATTAACTGGGTTGCACATCTCTTTAGTTAATGGCTAGACGTAGCAATAAAGGAGAGAACATCTACCCAGTGACTGTTAAGTGTCATCAGACTGTGTTTTAAACAGCTACAGTGTGCATTGTTAGAGTAAGCCGCTCAGCAGAGAAATTTGAGCTGCTTAACCCTGTGGTGCTGGCAGGTCCGGTGATCCCAGTGGTAAGCACTGAAACAAACACAGGGAAGTCAGCCAACATTCGGCATCAAGAGATTAAAAAAAGAGGAGGGGGCCTTATGGAAAAAGAATAGGTGGCAACAGAACCCCCGAAAAACTGCTTATCTGGTTAACATGCATGCCTCATCCTGGGAAAAAAATTAACCTTGTAACATTCTGCCTACAGAAATTCAGCTTTCCAAACAAGGCTGACATTGAAATCAAGACATTTCTGGAGGTAATTTGCACTGAGGCACCAGAGCACAGAACCTGGGGTGAAACCTTTATGGAAGCAGCTGACAGAGTGGCCAGTGGCTGCCGTGGGGCCAGTGTGTGATGTCACCAGTCACAGCACTGCAGTTGCATTCTTGGTCTAAGTTTCCCATCTGTTGCAGCCACCAAGACAGGTCATTTAGGGCTAAACTGCTGAACACCAGCCCAGCTCCTGCCTGGCCACCACAGTAAGTGGTTGGTTTAACAGGAGCTGTGGCTGTGCTGGAGGCATCACAGTGGGATGGATTGGGAATTTTTTAATGTTCCCTATTTCAGTGTCCTCATCTTCAGTGGTAACGCGGCAAGCGTGGCCTGCTGAGAGCCCTAATACATTACTATGTGAGGACTGCTGCAAGGTCCTCTAGGCTGGACATCCCACAGAAGTGGAAAAATACTACTCTTAAATTATTTAATATTTGAAAAGCACTCTGAAAAGCACCATTTAAGTGCAAAGTGTTCCTATTGTTAAATATTAAAACCCATTTAAGTGTGCTGAATCTTGTTGCAGAGATGCTGACTCCAGAAAACAAAAGCCTTCCTACTGAATTAAGAATAAAATGCAAATTAGATCTGCTCCCTACTTTAAGAGCTGTATCTGCAGCTGAGACAACTTGAGTTGTTTCAGAAACACGGAAATAAGGGCTCTGTGGAGGGAGGCCTTGCTCAGATGGCAGGCAGGAAGTATCTGAAAATGCAGCAAGCAATTCCAAACAAGTATAAAGCTGTTTGGCAGAGGAAAGTCTTTCAGGATCACTGTACTGTGTGAGGCTTACTGTGCAGCCAGGGCACAGACAGGCAGGGGAACAGGGAAGGGTTTCATTCTTAATTAAGAATGTTCATCTCAAGAGACTCTGCCTTGTCTCCTGTGGCAAGGCTTTTCAGTGCAGATGGACACACCGCTGATGACATTACAATGTGCAGCATGTACTGAAGAGAATTACTGCAATGGAATTATTTAATGCAGGAAGGAAACAAAAGGAGCATGAATTTTAAACCTCTGGGCTTGTTGGGACTCTGAAGCTTCTCAGGGAAACAAACACTAGTATAACACAGCTAGTGTTCTTGATGCAAAGTGAATTTCTGTGTCCTGGAATAATTCTTTCATTACTGCAGACAGGTTTCCAAGGCTTAGATGCTGTATAAAGGCATACTGTAGAAGATTTTCTCAAATGCTCAGGTTGTTTCCTAGCTTTTTATTAATTTATAAATAATTCCCACTTCCGTTTTAAGTCTGCCTTTTCCCAGTTTTGTCCATCATCCTTGGAAAAATTTGCTTTTCACTGCTGCTCCCAGTGGAAAATCTCCCCTTCCAGTGGGAGGCCTTCAGTGAGCCATCCTATAAACTCATGTTGGCTCCAGAAAGCCCACTGTTCCTCTTCCTAGCAATGACCAGGTCCCTGATGTGGAGTAAGCATTGTCTCTGCTTTCTCCTCATCCAGTAGCATTTTCCTGCAGCACCTTCCCATTCCTGTGCAATTTACCTAGACCTTGCTGCATCTCTCCTAGTGGCAATTTTTGTCTGGTTACTGTGACTTTTATGTCCAGTCCTGATAGCAGATTGGATTTTTTAAAAGGAAAATTTTCAAAGTATAAGGGTTTTAAGTTGGACCACAGTTGACAAGAATGTTTATTTTTGGCTGGCACCAAGCTGATCCAGAAAAGACCTGTCCCTCACAAGCAGGCAAGCTGAAGCTGTGTAGTTCAGCTAGGGCTAGAGATGTTTACAGAGGTTTTCTTATCAGTGGACCTGATTTGGGTTTGATGCTCATTTGTGGAGCGTCATTTAGTGAGTTTTGAACACTGATACAAGAATTCCTCTGCATGCCCAAGCATATATGCTGCCGAACTTACCTTCCTTTTATTCCATGCAGCATTCCAATACCCTTTTCCTCTCTTGCTCCTGTCAGGCAACAAGCACAGATCCCCATTGCCACGGCGGGCGTAGTGTACCCGGGAGCCATCGCCATGGCGGGAATGCCTTCCCCACACCTGCCCTCGGAGCACTCGAGCGTGTCCAGCAGCCCCGAGCCCGGCATGCCCGTCATCCAGAGCACTTACGGGGTCAAGGGCGAGGAGCCACACATCAAGGAGGAGATGCAGCCCGACGACGTCAACGGAGAGATCTACGATGAGTACGATGAGGAGGAGGACGACCCCGATGCAGACTATGGCAGTGACAGTGAAAACCACATTGCGGGGCAAGCCAACTGATTGGGGTCCCAATGTCTCGTGACCCGCAGGACTTCAAGGAGAAAAGAAAAAAAATAAATAAATAAAGCCCCATCTGGTTTATCCTTGCCAGTGGCCAAGCACATTAACTTTCTCATACACTGACTGTTACTTTAACTGTTAGTCTTAAATAGTTGGGACATCAGCTGACTAATAGACATCAGCCTGCATCAGAAGAAAAAAAGGCTCAGAAGAAAGGAAACAAAGACAACGACAACAACAACAGAATGATATAAGCTATGGGTAAAATAATGCCAGTAATTCAGCTGCTATACCCAAGCACTGAAGTCTTACCCGTCGACCTTTTATTATTATTATTTTTTTTTCAAATAAACTTTATGGCTGTTTGTTCTACAATGTTCTAGAAATTCTCACTCAGGTACACAGTGCCAACAAGTGGCTTGTGAATGTGTTTTGTTGTTTTGTGCTACAGTTTAAAGAGAAATAATTTTTTTTTTTTTGGTAATGCACCTGACAGGAAAAAAAAAAGATAAAATTCCTTTTAACCCCCTCTGTCTCCTCCTCCTCCTCTTCTTCCTCTTCCTCCTCCTTCTCCTCCTCCTCCCTGTCAAATCTGGGTCAGAAGTGTGTGTGTGTGCGTGCCTGCGCGCGTGGCTGGCAAGGAAGGAAGTGGGGAGTCTTTCTGTTAACCCCAACAAGCATTTCATTTCAAGAGACAACTTCTCTTCATCAGTTGCACACCATACTGAGTCTTTGAGCAAGTGCCAAATTTGTACTAAAGCGATGAACTAGTCCAATTTGCTTTTTTTAGGTTGGTCTCTTCTTGTTTTGTTTTTCTTTGGCTTTTCATTTGCTTCTTGCTCTGTCTTAAGTTAGGACAGTGTTATATCTTAGACAATCCCTTGAAGAACCTGATATACCAGCAGCTGGTGAGATTAGACATATATTTTTGGTTTTGCTTTTGCTTTTTAAAGGAAACTGTAGGTGCTGTTCTCAGGTAAAAAAAAAAGAGAGAGAGAGAGACACATAAGAAATTTAGAGAAAAAATATTTTATGGTCTTGGATTTTCATGTGTGCGTGTTTATGGTACTGATAAGAATAATCTTGGACTATCGTGAGCAAAAAGCATGTTCCAGAATGAAGTCCTGCACCCTCCAAATGACTTGGTCTGTAAGAAACCTTTACTTTTCGTTTACACTTCAAGTGGCAGCATAAACAACATAAAAAAGGCTTGTCCAAAATGTGGTTTGTTCTGCATGGGACACAGCAGCTGGAAATGTTACCTCCTTGCTGAGCATAATTAAGTTACCACCAACCGAGTCCAGTTCTGATGAACTTGTACCTTCAGGATGGTTGAGTACCGATTTCTGATTCAAAAGGCAATTTTTTTTAACTGACTTTTTTTTCTTCTGTGCACTGGCAGAAATCTGTCTTTTATCAGTGAGATGTTTGTGTAGGAAGGAAGGCTAATAGCTATGAAGAGATTTCCGTATTCAAAGGGAGGTTAGAAGAACTCAAACCATTGCAGTGCTGAATTTCCCTCGCTGCTGCCTCTCACAACTGAAAAAATTATTCTCCTGTGTTAAAATATTTCCAGTGTCGTTGTAGAGCACTTATTTACTTATTGCTTGGGCAGTTTTGTCTTCCTTGGTCAACCACAACCAGATGAGGAAGCTTGTCTGGGAGCTGCTCTGTGCCCTGGAAAGGAAGGTCTTGGGGTCGTGCTGAAGCAAAAACCTTCCTCTGAATTCATTTTTTAACTGAGGATGCCAACTTTATGTTGCTTCCTAGTAAATTCCTACTCCCAGAGGGAGACACACTGCTGTTGTTACCACCTCTAACTTGTGAAATTAGCCCGTACATCTTAGTGGCAGTCAGATCCTAGCCCAAGCACTCACCAGAACCCTGTCACCACTATTTGGAAGCATTGGTTTTGCAAACAGTCCCTTAATCAGGCAAATTCAGCCCTTGATGACAGGTGCAGGATGAACAGGACAGGTAGGAAGGGGGGAATGCCTTTCTTTGCCTCTTGAAATCCCACTTGAATTGTAATTTGACCTCTGCAGACCTTGTGCAAAGCAAAAAGCAAATGCCATTGAAGACTTAGGACAATACTCCGATGAGCGGTGTGGACATGTGATAGTTTTACTCTGCTACATCTCTTTTCTTCTGTTTTCTGTGTTTTGATTTCCACCTCTGCTTTGAAAACTTATTTTCTATTTTCTCTCTCTCAGAAGATTTGCTCTGAAATCATGCTTGGAGTAGCTGATCATATCCTCCATATCAGAGAGGGTTCTTTTTTGTTTGTATTTTATGACTGTGTTGGGGTTGTTTTTTTTTTTATTTTTTCAGTTGAACTGCCTCTTCTTGCTAGTGTTGAATGGTAATTATAATAATAATAATAATAATAATGGTCAGCTGTTCCCAGATTAGTAAATTATGTATAATTTATTTACACCTCCCCTTTTTTAACTTTATTTTATTCTGTTCTAATTTGGCAGTGCAGCAAATGAAGCTGTTAGGCTATTTAAAATGGATACCCCCTCCCCACCTTACCTTTTTATATATATATAAATATATATATACATATGAAAACAAATTGCTTCTTCTTCTGCTCACACCATTTCTCTTTCTTTTATTTTAATTTTGGCCCCAGCCATGTCAACTTCTGATGTTTATTATGATGGAGTGAATTAATGGGAGTGTTGTTTTCAATCTTAATTAACTTCTGCTCTCTCATCACTCATTTTAGTTATTTAATTACACCAGTCATCTAGAGCCAATTTTTTTGAAGCACTCTGTTTGGATAAGAAGGAAAAAAAATAGACAATTGTTTTTATATCATTATTATGTACAATGTGAAAACAGATATTTGCTCCTTTTTATTTTATTTTTTTTTAACTTTTAAATTTGTTCCCTGTCTTTGTGAACAAATTACTTCTGACTCTTGTGGGTTCACCTCACGTTTGCTGGATGATTTCCACCACAGTTTAGAGACTCTCTGGTTTAATTGTGTCACTTCGGGCTACCAGAATACTTTGTTTTAGCTCCAGGTAGGTGCCACTGTGGCAGGTGGGATTGGAGCAAGTCTTGGAGGCATGGGCTGGGAAAGCTCAGTGGGAAGGGGGCCCTTGGACTTCAGTAGGACCAAGTTTCAGTCCTGAGTTCTGTGGGATCTGCTCCTGGAGGCAGCCTGGTGTGTGTGGGCACGGTGGGACAGTGCCCTTCTCCAAGAGCCCGTGTTTTTCTCACCACCTCACCCAGGGCTCAGCTGAACGAGCTGGTTTTGTCCCATACACATTCCTTCAGAGAGACTGTACCCCAGCCTGGCCTTCCCTCCCTCGGGCTTTGGGAATGGGTTGCTTTATCAGACTGTCCACCTCCTCTACATTTGGGATGTTGAAACCGATGCAGAAATGTTAAAAAGAAAAAAAAAAAAGAGGCCAAAAGATGAAAACATACATTTAAAAAAAATTACTCTGCGGTTCCCAACCAGCAAAATACATCATTCCCATGCTAATGTTTTCGTAGGTCCAAGGTTGAGCACCCATATATCCTTCAGCAGTAGAAGACCAGATTTGAAAATAGGGTACTGTTTGTCCCTCTTGAATTTTCTGGGGGAGAAAAAACAATAAACATAAAAAACAAAAAAGCAAAACATGCATTTATAAAAATTATCTTCTTGTCTTGTTTCTCTTTTTTTCCTGGGTTCTGTGCCCTGGAGCATGTAGAAAAAACAGGTTAGAAGAGATTAGGATTTATTAACCTAAAAGCTCATTGAGGCCCTAATGCCAAGGCAGGCTCTGTTCCCCTCTTCCCTGGGAACCTGGCGAGCCAGGATGCTCCTGGGGAGCTGCCTGGGGTGGGGTGTGCAGGCCACCTCCTCCTAAGTGGGGGAAGCCACCATGCATCTTGTGAGCTTGAGAAAGAACATTGCCAGCAGTGGGGAAAAGGGGAAAAGAAAGGAAAAAAACTGAGGCACTTGCTTCTAAGCTCAATTAAATAACACAGAGTATATCCTTTTTTCCATTTATTCATGCCTTATATTAGTAAAATAGGATTTTTAAGTGCATTTAACATCTTTATCTAACCGTTCCGCTATATTAATCAGGCCCCCAGAAAAGAACACTAGCTATTATTATAGCATTTAATTAGTTTTGTAACCAAATCCTCTTATTATGAATGCATATGGAAGAAATTCTTTCTTCGAAGACATTATTTCAAAGATTTGGTTACTGCAGTAGACTGTCTTTAATTAAATCATTTTTTAGAAAGTAAATTGTCTTTAACCTTTTTACAGCACATTTTCAGAGCTTTTTCTTTTTAATCCAAAGAGATGAGCTGTTATTGTCCCCGAAGAAGCCTCTGACATCACATTTGTAACATCAAAAATAATTATGCTCCGTGGAAATGTAGGTCTTCCTTAGCAAGAATTCGTCTGCTGTAAAGAAAGGAACTGTGTGGTATCTCGGACGTTTCAGGGCAGGGTGTGTGGGATAGGAAGTTTCTTTGTCTGACCACTTCTCGGTAGAACCGTCCCTTCCATTTTGCAAATAACTGTAATTCACTAGATGTGAATTCAAGTGTATCCTCAATTCACAGGGCATGGGCTGTCTGTTTAGCTTGGTTTATATTTACATTTTTTCGACTTTATCTTAACTTGTCAGTTTCCCAGATTGAAGAACATGTCAAGTTCGTTTTTTCTACTGACTGATTTCTCTACTCCCCAGTGTTTTTTGTCACTGGTTTGCTGAAACAGTATTTATATAGCTCCACTGGCTCTAAAGCTCTTATCCTTCTAACGTTTTGGATTTTACAAGTGAAATGAAATAGAAAAGAAATAGAGACAATCAAATGCCTGGAGCTTAAAACAAAGTATGTGCAACCTACCATCTCACTTGAAATTTAATAAAAGAAATAATTATGTAAATATAACATAGAGTTATAGATTTATATTTTGTTCATAACACATAGTGTAATATAAGTTGTATATTTTCATGTTTTGGTTTTATGTTATCATTCATGCCACAATAAATGAAAAAAAACAGGAGTTGATGTACTCTTTAAAAAAAATACAATGTGGATTGCCACCATCCTGGGTTTTTGGTTTTGGTTTTTGGGTTTTTGTTTCTTTTGCATTCCCCTTTTTCAGTATTACTGCCCTGCAAGGCACCAATAAAACAGCAAATGTGTTCTTTACCTATCCTGTGGTCTGTTTCCCACTTATTATAGCAAAGTGTGTGCTAGCAAACCTTCCTGTCAAGAGAACAAAACAGCTGGGCTTGAACAGCAGAAAATGAGATTTAGATTCAGCTTACCAGTCTGCTCTGAGATTCAAGATTTTCATTAAATCACAGAACAAAAAGATCACCCCATCTTTCAAACAGTAGCATTAAAACAGAAGAAGTTGGTCCCTGAACAGTGTGGTACAGTGCAATTTCCAGTTCATTGTCAGGATGGTAAGCAGAAGGCCAAATCCAGAGGTTTGGCCCGTGCCTGCCTTCCCAAGCTGTGTTCTCTTGCCACAGGCTTGTCTGCTCAGGCAGCAAAGCATGCTCAGGGAAATACCCAATTATAAACGCTAGTGACACAAAGCTATGAAAAAAATAGCTCTGCTCATAGTTAGTCAAAATGGCCCAACATGCTGCCTAAACAGTTCATGAAGTTTTGACAGCAGCATATGGCATGAAGTGGGATGAAATGAATTTGTACCTGTTTTTGACAGTAAGTTATTCTGATGGGTGCTTACTCTCAAGTGCCTACGGCTTGACAGATGCCACTCCATGGTTCCAGATTTCCTAAAGGGAAAGGCAATATTTGGGAAAGCAGGAGGTAGCTGGTGGAGATCCTACGAACCTGTCCTCACTTATTTGGTTTGCCAGGTTGTCCTCTGTGCTTTTCCTGTGAGTGTGGTGGCACCTGAAACTTCCCACCAGCAAACCAGAGATCTGTTCTGGCAGCTTCCTGATGCAGCCAAGAGCACCTACTGAGCACCTGCCCAGTGGAAGTGGAAATGGGCTTGAGAGGAGCCATTTGATGGTGGCTCAGGCCAGTAAAAGTCAGAATCGTTTAACCCCTCAAAATCTCTTTTTCTGATACTGTCAGCAACATGTGATGAAGGGAGCCCCTCTCTGGTGCTGACGTGGCACACACTGCCCACCTGAATCTGAGCATGACTGAACAGGTGAGGTCTTCTCACCACCCTACAGAGAGATGGAGTGACTTAGAACTCTTTTTTCTTTTTTTATTTTTTTTCTTTTTATCTTTTCTTTTTCCTTTTTGTTGGAGCTGGTACCTGAAAGAAGCAAAAATGTTCCCTAAATCTGTGGTGGAAAAATGTCAAGGAGAAACTGAGAAAATCTCAGCTGAAGATACATCTAAACTGTAATATAGGGTAAGGGTAGGCTTTGCAAAACCAGGGATGACAACGAGTTAAACCCTAAGTATGCAGCTGAAGTTAAAAAAAAAAGTTTCTAGTGTCCTTAAGTGATACGGCCCAGACTTGGGAGTGGTAACAATTCTCTCCCTAGACAAGTTGTGAGGGGATTTTGGTTGGGTTTTTGTTTTTGTGGGGTTTTTTTCAAAAACTTCTGAAACATTCCAGCAATTGCCTGTAGCAGGAAGGAAGAAAATGAGGATAATTATGACATTAAACTATTTTAAAAAGAAAGACGTGTGACAATTAGCGCATTCCTACCAAGAAAGTAACATAGCAAGCTCTGTGTGTGTAGGAAAGTGAAAAGACCCCCCGCAGAAGCCATGAAAGGTTATGGAAAGCGTATGTGCCTCACGAGGAAGCTCAGTGCTGTGACTTTGGCATCAGTGAGAAAAGGGTGCATGGGAGCTTGTCAATAAGCTCTCAGTTAATAAATATTCAGCAATACTGTAGGAAAGCAATGTGGGAGAAGAGCAGGCAGCGTCTGTCGGGCCAGCCAGTGGAAAACACATGCTGTAAAGGTACAGAAAATCCTGTGAACATATTTATCTAAGTAATCTGGTGCCTGAGACCAGCAAGAGAGTTGGAGTAGCTAATTTTAGTCCCTGGGATGCTCCGTTCATGTCTGGTGATGTTGCAGTGGAACTTAAGCACTGGAATCAGAGATTCTTGCAAGATAACAAAGACAGGAAAAATAAACAAGCACTGTACCATCCTTGGCCTAATTCAGGAGGGCTGGTGGTGTCAGCAGCCCTGTGAGCATCAGCTGTGCCCCAGCTGCACCACATGCCTGCTGGAGAAGCTGTGCAGGGCACAGGGGTGGCAGCCTGCCTTCCCTGCTCTGGGGTGGATTTGCAAGGCACTGCAGGAGTTCTGTGTTTTCCTCTGGCAAGAAAATTTGATATAAGTTAATGCAGGAGAAATCCTGCAGTCTCCCAAGTATGATTTGGAGCTGTTGCTGTCCAACCTTCAGTCATGCAAACATTGCATTCATCATTGCAGCCACGGTCTTATGGCATTGCTCAGGTGGGTCACAGGTTTCCACTACCCACACACACCCGTGAACCTCCCACCTTCACTTACACCACATCTGGCTGGCCAGCTGGAAATCCAGCCTTGGGAGATGGCTGTCTGTATCCAACACCCTGAGAGATCAGCCAGTGCTTAGTGGTTGGGGGATTTTTTGGTTTTGGGTGGTTTTTTTCTGCTGGCAAAGCAGCAGGTGTCTGTGGCCAGGAAAGCAGGGAGAGGACCAAGTGCTCAGATGGAGTCATCCTCCATCACAGACAGATTCTGCTCAGAGCACTGGATGTCCAACACACTCAGCTGTCACCACCACCTAGCCCTGTATGGCTGAAGAGGATGTGATGAGGGTTTCCCAGCCACTAACCTGATCAGAGTGAACTACTTGACGTGAGATTAATAATTAATTGATTTCAGGGTTGTTTATTTGCAGATTTACAACAATTTACCTTTTAGGACACTTCTAAACTTGCTATCAGAGGCAATATGGAATGTTACTTTGACCAAAATCAGGCATGCCCTTCACCCCTTCTTTGTGGAGATCAAGCCTTTAGGAAGAGGTTAAAGTTGCACCAAAATGCTCCTCTCCACAAAAACATAAAATACTTCAAGCAGGGAGACTTTCAGTAGAGTTGTCCCTAAATGACAGTAGAATGGTACACACGTAATTGAAAACCTAATTAAAAGCACGAATTTAAGGTTTAGTGAAAATCCTGCCAGCTCTGTGTGGCAATTCAAGCTGCAGTTTGAATGACTTTTTGAGATAAGTCAGACTTGGTTTGAATCTCAGCTGTGTGTTTAGTCTTAGTTAGCAATGTCAGGAAGGAGGGATACTTGGTGTATCCCAAGTAATGTATGTAAACTGCTGGCATAGGCACAGCTGTAGCCATAAGAGGGACCCTTTTTAGTGCAAATTACCACCCCTGGAAAATGTTCCTGGTAGTTTCAGGCAGTGTCCCTGGTGCTCCAGGGCCTGGGGTGAGTGTCAGCCATCCTGATGGAGCTGTACAGAAGTGAGTGTGTGTGTGTCTGAAGATGGGGCTCAAGCTAAGCCCTGCAAAGCCCCTCCCATGCCCCTGCAAGAGCATCCCCACACCGGGATTTGTGTCAGTTTAACTTCACATTATCAGCACAACTTTCACAGGCACTGAATACCTAACCCACCAAGGATAAATCAATGCCTCCCCTTGTATTTAACAGAGATATGACTTAAATACAGTAAGTAAATCAAAGTAATTATTTAAAATTAAAATGATTTAAGAGAGTTAATCTGGGAGAATGGCATGGTGGTTACAGAAGCCGCTGAGACGTGGGACTTCAGCAGCTATTCCTGACTCTGTCAGGGACTTGCTCTACAACTTCAGGAAAATTACTCAGCCCATCTCTAAGACTGCTATAATAATGCCTACTTCAAAGGGGTGTTATGAGGTTTAATTCATTAATGCCTGCAAAGCACTTTGAGATCTTTGGATTAAAGGCACTACAGTGCAAAGTATTATTAGCTACAGGAAAAGCTCTCAGACAAGCATGGCATTAAATGTCTGCAGTTTAAAAAAAATAGGAAGAAAAAAACCCCAGTGATGAGCAAATTGTGGGTGGTTTGGGTTTGTTTTTTTTCTCTGTGGCCAGGTTTCCATTAGTCAGATCTGTGCTTTGCTAAACTGAGGCCAGAGATGGTACAGCTCAGGATCTGATTTTGTTGTCATTTCTAGACCTCCAATATTTTTAACATAATTGTTTGGATTTGGGGCTTCTTTTGGGGGCTTAGTTTTATCAAAATCCAGATTTTATGCATCAAAAGACTATTCAACTTCCCTCTAAGGATGTATTTACCTATGGAGTTAAACAAGAAGAAGAAAATAATTTTCCTTTGTATTCATAACTTAACGGGTTTTTAAATTCAGTTTGTGCATTTACTTTCCCAATAAAAAGTCTATTCCATTGATTTTAAAGGGCTAAGATTTTCAATGTTGATAATTATCTGGACTCCAGAGGGATTTTTTTATCACAAAATAGGGTCTTTTTAATTATCTCTAGTAGAGCTGATCCACCTACTGTGAGTGTAATTGCAAACAGAAAAATTGGGATTGACACCCAGAAATGGACTAAATGGAGGGATTTTTTTAAGTGACTGACTTACTCCCAAGTATTAATTTATTTCTGATGTTAAGTTTCAAGAGCAAACAGCCAAAGGTAGCAAGTTGTCTCTGTAGGTCCAGATTTAAATCTTGTCTGATCTTCTCATTCACTTGGTGCCTGTGCATCAGAGTCTCACAGGGCAGGGATCAGCAGGATTTCTCCCATCAAAACCAGGCAGCAAAGGTGAGTACACAAGAAAGGTTCACAAAACAATGTGCTGAGGAACACTCTTAAAGCTGTCACACCTTCCTTGTTACCTGAATTCATACAGCTCTTACTTAGTTTTTATTCTTTATACTTTTGAAACTTTCCAAGTGGAACTTATTGACTTAAAACTAAATATAACCAACAGCCCACCCTCATCCCCATTAATGAAAAGACAGCAACACAACAGCTTAGAATTATATATTTTTTAAGCATTTCTGACTTCAGTGAGGGAAACCTTTTAACTTCACTTTGTTTCCTGGTCCCATTGAAAGAGAAGACAGAGGAAGTGAAGGATAAGTGATTCTGGCTTCCAGAGACGCTTTGTTTCTCTTCTGATAGAATCTGAAACTTCATGTAGGTGGTGGGTAGAGCCATCATAACCTGCTTTCTTCTGACTGAATGAGGAAGGTCAATATATTATCGTATCAAGGAAGAAGAAATTACATGGGCATTCCCCCCAGACAATAAAGACAATTCTGACAGCATGATCAAAACAACTGGATAACTTTTTTCTTTTCTTACAGACACACCAATGTTTAAATGACAGCTGAAAGCAGATGATGGACTAAACACATTATTCTCTGTTCCATGTACTTTTTTATAATAGAAGTATATCTTGAAGACTATATTCAAGTTGATCAAATAATAAGTCAATTTGTCAATAAAACAGATTAGGCAACCTGTCTGCTGAGATGATATCTGTCAAACAACATATTTTTGTTAACACAATCTGGAAGCAAATGCCTTCACAAAATACAATGCATAAAAAACCCGCAATGCCACTTTTAAGTTTATTGAAACAGAGTTCTGCCTTGTTTCAGTTACAGACATTTAGACTTTCTTTAAGTTTTAGTTGCTAGCTAACAAACCACAGTTCAGAAAAGACTAGAAACAAGTGTTAATGGCCTGGTGGGCACGGTCTGCTGCCAGCATGTGGATATATTCCCAAGTCTCTTGGCAATGTCCACTCTGTGGGCACAAGTCACCATCAGTGGGATTGATGCAGGGGTATTTCCATTTCTTCACTCACTGTTTTTTCTCCATTCCCCCACCTTTTTCCCCGCTGTTGCTCACTACTGAGACATGCTCAGCATCTGATGTGCCTTGTCACATCACGAGCGCTGTCACTGCGCTCGGCAGATTCAGGCATGATGCTCTGACATGTTGTGTACGCTGAGGCAAAGAATCCCTGGGAGATGTTGGGCCCTGGTCTGGGCTCAGCATCATCGGGGGATCTCTCAGTTTGCCCTGCGTGACAAAAAACATGACAAAAAGCACTAAAAAGGAAGTACTGACATGCACAAGTACACAGAGAGATCAAACATGAGTAATGTGGAGATAAACCACATAAAGACACATTGCTGAAAATATGTATTGATGACTCTGAGAGAGCTTGAGTTGTCCAATTTAAGGTAAAATCAGTGCCTGGAAAAGATGAGAAAACTTTCATTCTGAACTTAGATTAACCAGTCTCAGATGCTAGGGGTCTGCCAGGAAAGTTTCAATCCAGGTGATTTAGTTTGTATGGTTTTCTCGCACTCCTTCCCTCCCTGTGCTAATTCCATGTAATCCTCAGGAAAATGGGGCTCAGAAAAATGGGGTTCAGAAACCCAGATTCTTCTTTCCTAGCTGGGGGAAAACTTGTCATATGCACTAATAGGCTGAAAGTTCAAATAGAACTGGTTTGGGTTTGATTTATGTTTTGTTGCTGTTTTTTTAAACAGAACTTGGGAAGTATTTTGTTCCTCAACTATTTGATGCAAAGGCTAAGGAAAGCTGAAGCTACTCCAAAGTGTGAACAGGCAGTAACAGAAGGATCAACTGTGGTGCCTGAAAACCAAGCACACAAACAAAAAGAAGGATTAAATTCTGACAGAGATTTAAGGACTTTCCCACTCAAGCTTGCCTCTACAGATTCAGGTTGCTGTTAAGAATTAATGAACTAATTTGCCATTGCCATCAATATTGCATCAATACCTTGTGGGACAGAACATCCATTCAGAAAAATCTTTCCAAAAAGCCCAAATATGGAAAGTATATTCTGAAAGGTGTAGATTGTTAAAAAACAATAAAACTCTGTGGAAAATGTTTAAAGGTAGTAGTGGAAAAGAGATGGGTATTAGAAAAAAGAAGTCCAAAAATCCCTGTCAAAAATGTATGTCAAAACATTACTTTTTCGCAGTGAAATTATTGTAAAAGTCAAAGATATTCCCATAAAGTCTGCTGAGGAGGTCATTCAAGTTCTTGTAGTGGAAATGCCCATTTATAGAAGTGAATGGCACACCTGGTAGGAACCTGAGCTTCCCATTTATTTCTCCAACCCTCTGAGTTTATGTGATCACATGGTGATGTCAGGAATGCTAAATTATGCACCCAGTCCTACAAACCTGGAAGCATGAGATAGCCAGCAATCTACTCTCATTCAGAATAATTCAGAATAGTTTGGCATGTCTCCACATTGCAAGTAACCATGTTACCCCTAGCAATTGCTCTTTAAAGCAAAAACATGTGCAAAATGTCTTCATTCAGCCTAGTAGTATCATATGTCAATCAGATTCAGGATGCAGAACTGGCCAGCAATATCCTAAAAAAAAAAAAGAGGAATCATCTCTCTTGTTTGAATCACTTCGAATTAACTTGACTCTGTCATGTTACTGGCAAGAATATTCTCTCTTGAGCATCTGATTNTGATTGGTTGGTTGATTGGTTTTTTGATCTTGGTCTTTGGATTTGTCTGCAAGTTAAAAGGGTCTGGTTTAAGATTTACAAGACCAATTTAGCCTGGGGCTTTGGCGAGCAGTTGAACATTGTCTACAGGGCACTGAGGCTTACTGACACCATTTAAAACCTCTATGAGTTTGTAAACCAAGCAGTAGTTCATTCTACAGAAATAACAAAGGTCTGGTATATCAGGTTATCATAAATATCAGGTATTTATGATAACATCTGTGTGTGTGTGAGATACACATATGCTTAAGTGACATCAGCTGTTTGCTTTGTGTCTTAATGATGGCATTGAAACTTATTAAGCTAAAGCCAGAGAAAGACAATATTGATCTAAAATTCTATCAGATCCTTAGACTTCTTCTTTTAACAAAAAAAAGTGAGCTGGTTTTGCTTTTGACCTTAGCATCCAGGTCTTCTGCTTCCCTGCTCCAAAAAGAAATGACACTGCTGACACCTGATGCTAACATGTGGCAAATCCCAAATATCTACAGCACAGCACTGGCGTTATTTTCCTGAGATTTCCCTGACGAGTTTCTCTGTCACCAAATCCAGTTCTTTTACTTTTTCTTTCTGTCCTAGATGACTTTATTAGGATTCACAGATGTACAGAGAATAACACCAATTTTACAGTGTTTCTTGCAGGTTTGAAGGAAAGTTAAGGCCCCACTAAGACACCCCTTTCCCAGCAGACCAGGAAGAGCCACATGTAACCCACAGAGGAAAATGAATGCTTCTGGAGCTTACAAGAAATCAATAAATGGTTCTATTATTACTATGCCTTCAGCCACCATGATGCTTTCATAACCCTCAACATAAAATGTTTGTGTGGGCTGCTCACAGACCTCAGGCCAAGGTGTAAGTGGGGTGGCAGATACATCATGGCACTGATGTGTCAGGAGTCACCTCGCCTTGTAGCCACCATGTACATGGGAGGGAAAGGCCAATGGCAGCACACACAGAGTGGTACAGCCCACACAGAACTGTGAAATAAAATATCCCTGTGCTGTGAGCAGATCAGGTGTGTGTAGTGTCCCTAAACAGGCTGCTGCAAGGTGACATACTGACAGAAGCAAATTGAACTATCTGTGCAAACTGTTGTTCTCCTCAGGCACATGCACTATTTATATTTAGTCTCCACCTACATATTATTCGCTGTTTTTCCTCCCTGGGGCTCTGGCTTAGCACAGAGACACAGCTAGGTGACAGCCCCATCACCAAGGCAAATGTATCCTCTTCTTTTGGCAAATGTATTGCCTCCCTTTGGCACATGTGGCTGTGCTTGCATTCTTCTCAACTGTTTGCTGCCTTCATATCTCAGGGAGGTCAGAGGGTAGGATAAGCATTCTTTTGCTGATGAATTTATGGTGAATTAAAGGTAAAAATTTTGGCTAATTTTAGGCAGGTAAGTGGGTAAGCCTCAAAGCTGCCTGTTGGTTAGAGCAGTTTAGGTCTGCCAGCCTGGTTCCACTGGTCTTCAGCTGCTGCCCCAAGCACAAAGCCTTTCTGCCAGGCAGGTTAAGACCCAGATTCAGAACGTGGGGGATATACAACCAGTGGCAAATCCTGCCTCTTTTGTCAAGAATATCTCAGGTAGGTAAAGAATTCAGACACCTCTTTCTTTATTCTTCCACCTGCTGAAAATCTTTTCTTCCCACACCCCACTGTGACCACGCTCTGCAGTATGGGAGGTATAAATCCTTCTTTCACCCCTCAACTGGCAGCAGATCAACCCCACTGCTTTTGGTGGCATTTCCAGGGGTGGGAAAACATTATTTATCTTGAAAATGTGACAGTTATTGAATTTGCTGTACCTCGATGCTGAACAACTCTTTGTAATCGGTACCAAGAGATGACATCACTGAAACTTATTTTTGTGTCATTACCCTCATCCAAGGTAAATATGGAATGTTGTCATGCCATTATGTGATGTAAATATGTCATCATAATTTGTCTCTACACATCATAAATATTTTATTATATGCCATTCTTACACCTCCAGATATCTTTTTCCATATGAATAGTAATTACTCAAAGTATTTACTGTAATTATGTCACTCGATGAAATTACTGTAATTACAACGAAAAATGATAGCCCATGACTAATGAGTTAAAATAGCATGGAAATTCACATAAAAAATGACATTAAAAATGTTAAAGATCTGAGGCAAACTTACAAAAGCAAGGAAATTCACAATTAAGAATTTAATCTCCAATAACATTTTAGTGTGCTACAATTTTACCTTATTTGGCAGAAGAAGGAAAGGAGGGGGGAAAAACAAAAAGAGGTATTACCTGAATAGGAATAAAGTGCAAAAGTGAACTACTGCAGAGCATAGCCTGTGTATTTTGTATAGGGTGCACAGCAAGGTAGGCCAGTGCTGTACAGCAGCATTCAAAGGTGTTTCATCAGGAACAAAAAGCAAAGGACTGAAGTCAGAGCTGAGGTGAGGAACTGTTGCCTGGGATGAAGTTCCTACCCAAGGACCATAAGGGCACATATTTTTTTGGTAGGTAAGGATAAAATCACTGGAAGACCACAGTGCCAGACTTAGGAGCAGGGTGGCTGGCAGGTCCCAGGAGCATGTGTGAGTCTCCCAGCAGTTATGAAGCTTTGATAACTAAGCTGTGCTCACAGCTGTTGTAATGCCACTTATTTTTGCAGCAAAAAAGTATTTTCACAAACCTTGGTACCTCAAGCAGCCATGAAAGGTGCTGCTCCACACCCATACTGTGTCCTTGCTGCCACTTGCACCCCAGAGAGGCACAAGTCCCTCTGACAGAGAAGATTCACAATCAAATCTTACGGATTCAGACCTTCATGACAAGAAGATGATTCTTATATTCACTTCTTATTCCATTCTTATTTTCTACATGAAAAGAAATTATTCTGTGGTTAAATGTAGATGATGCCTGAGAAGCAAAGAGGAACCACTGATGCTAATTTTGCTTGTTTGCTTCCTGGCTCAGGAGTGAGCCATGAACCTAACCACAAGAGGAATTCAGGGCTAGTCACCTCCTCCTTCCACAGCTGGTGCTCTTGTTGATTCCAGCGAGGCACAGAACCACCATGGACCTCACTCATTTTGAAGTTGTCCCCAAGCTGCTTTCAAACTGAGGTGCCCAAATTGTATGTTTCACCAAGTCAGGAAACCCCACTGAACTGAAGCATCACTGCACAGGAGAAGAAAACTTGGTTTAGCTAGATTACATGACAGACAGACAGACTGACTGGGGCGAGGGGTCAGGGAGAGAAAAGGAAAGGAAAAAAAGGAAATAAGGAAAGGGGGAAAGCGAGAAAGAGAAATGCTGTTTCCAGTTAGAATACCCAGTAATAATTTAATAAATGGTGCCATTTTAGAAAATGTGCTATTCATATTTATGAAAGGCTTAATAGATGCAGCTGCATCCTTTAACAAATTATTATAAGGCATGGTATGAAAGGCATTAGTAAGAAATGCTTAACAGATGATGCTGTGACAAGCTGTTACAACGTGTGTTATAAGACGTCAATATTATTAAATCTATGGGCTTGGTTAGCACATGAATATAAATAATTTTTATGCATGCTACAAATTGCCGTGCTTTATTAATAATGAAGTGTTTATAAATGGAACCTTACTGTAAAGCATTATTAAATGCAGCTACTCAGAGGACCTTGGAGTAATACTGTAGTAGAATTATCATGCTGAGAAATAGACTAGAAAGGCTGCTTTATTTTACTGTCTGAGTCGACATGAGCTCAAACACACTGGGCTTTGATTCCTGAAAACCCATGTGGTAGGGGCTGCCAGTAGTCACTGGATGAAAGGTGCTGTTGTCACATTCTTTGTTACTCTGAAAACACTCTGGCCTCACCTACATGGGATTTACACCAATGTAAGTATGAGCACCAGAGGAGTAACTCCTGATTAACCCTGCTGTAAGTGATACATGCTTTGGACCACAATATTTTCCTTCCCAAGTGAGAGCTGACTGAAAGGCAACTGTGTGTTGTAAGGCATTCTTCTGGGGGAAAGAAAAAGACAAAAATAAGAAAAATAGCGTGTATATTTGAAAAGATACATTTCCCTGTATCTCATATTCTGCCCTTCCAACAGATATCTTTCAAAATTATCAAAAAGAAACATCTTTGCAGGGCTTTTTACCGCACAAAAAATTCATGTTTTTCCAGAAGTTACCGTGACTCAGAAATATGCAGGAGTGGCTTCATTCATCTATTCTGAGCATCATGCAGGAAAGCATTGTTGGCTTTTATTCTTTTAACCATTTCATGCCTTCATGATTGAGTCTCCAGTACCCCATGGAATGCACCAATGTACTTCCAGAGAGAGCTACCATAGAACATATGCCTTGGCCTGCAGAGATTGAAGCTCCTTTAAAAAATGACATACTGTGTTTCCAGAAGCATTTTAGTTAACGTTTAAAGTGGATGGGGGGGAGGGGAAGGAGAGGGATGGTTTTCAATCATCTATCTATTCTACCTTTTAAGGCTAACATTTTTTAAAATAGTTTTTCACAAACCCCGTGTTATTTTGATGATGGGTCCTGAAACATAGTGAGAGGGCCACAGATGACCAGATGTGAGATAGGTGTGTAAAAGTCCAAATCTGGGGGTTTCAGTGGAGGCAAAACCACTCAGCACACCTCGTATCATGTACCATCTGGAAAAAAAAAGGATGTGTGAGCATCACTCAGGTCCTGATGCAGCAACTGGGTAATCCCTCTTCTCTTCCAGCTCTGCTCCCTTTAATGCCAGCAGTGAGAGCAAGGGGATGTAGACCACTTCATGTATCACCTCTGTTATCACCCAGGAATTGAAAAACAAAACAAAATATTACCTAACTGCATGAAGCTCATAAATGGTGCAGATGGTTTCATTCTAATTTCTGGGCAAAGGTTCAAATTGGTTTTTTTCAAACAGATACATACTTATACTGACCAAATCCTTAGCCTTCCCTTTTTTTTTTTTTTTCTTCATTTTTAACTCCAGTGTTTCATGGCACACACAGATTAATGTAAAACAACCATGCTGAGCGATTTATATTTATCTCTTAGCCTTGATGTGATAGCAATCTTCTCTATCTTCATGCAATAGTTTCTGGTCTAGTTTACAGTCCCTCCTGCTATAATTCATCTCATATCACTTATTTTCTTTGTTTCCCCATTCTTCATCATTAATTTCTGAGCCAAGTTTTTACTTATTCCATGACTCCTGCATCTGAGGCATTATTATTAACCTTGGATGTGGAACTGTGTCCAAAATTTTCTCTGAAGTGTAAACAGCTCTGGCATTTCATTACAAAATTTGCCATTGTCTTCCAAAATGCTCCTTACTATAAACTTCAAGGTCACTTCCATCTTCCCCTGGGAGTGTTTCAGTGCCAGGTGGAGCCTCCCCTGTCATGCTGGAGCTGGGAGAGGGAGATGTTGAAACCATAGGAGTCAACACTTCAGGAATCACACCCAGCTTTCCAGCTTGGCAGTGGGGCTTTGCTTGAGGAAATGTGGGATTTCCACATGATGCTGCTGAGTAGGAACAAGAAAAAAAGAGCAAATGCTGCTTGTGGGTCAGATGGCCCTCGCTTGTCCTTCCAGGCTTTCCAAGAACTGCACAGAGTCCCCACATGAGTGTGAGGGGTGGGCAGTTACAGAAAGGAGGCACAAGCCCTACTAAATACCTGGGCTGGAGCCAACTTGATGCAGACCCAGGGTCTGAGGCCGAGGCTAGGATGCAGCATGAAGGGGAAAAGCCCTTCTGTGATCAGCCACATGCTGCTTGCTTTGCCAGCCCCTACCTGCTCTCTGTCCCCACAGGTAAAAACCACAGCAACAACAAAGTAGTCATTGGTGCTTTTGCTGCACCCCATGAGTTTTTCAACTCATGAGTTGATTGATAGCCTTATTACTTAGCACGTCTCTATATCTGTAGTAAGTGTAGCAATCAGCAAAACAGCAGACAACTGTATTAAGTACATCTGGAGAAAAGTGAAAATAACACCTGGCATTTAGCACAGTTCACCAAAAGATCTCAAAATGCTCAGCAAACTTTAATAAAGACACATGATGCCCAGTGAGTCTAGAAATATTTTGACAGCCAGATTAAACCCAGATAAAGTGAGAAATCAAGGCTCTCTGGAGTGGCACTGGTGCAGCAGCAGGGTTGTCACCCTGAGGAGTGCACTGATGGGCTGTCACCTCCACTCCCCCCTGCCATGAATCCTGGGAAAGCCTCCCTCTGCCCAGCACTGCCTTCCAAAACCCCTGGCTGCTGGACCAGATTGGGCTGCTTTTGGTCCTCCCCACATCCCACAGGTGCTTACCTGAGAGCATCAGATACTCATTCCCACACACCTCTCCTGCTGGCTCACCACCCTTTCCCTGTGGTGTGATGGATAGACTGCATCACAAGAAAGAGGGCTGAGAGTGGTCCTGCTTAGCCTGTATTTACACACTTGGTTCATTCAGCATCTCTGCTTTATACATTTCTCTATTTAGATGATGTGTGAATTCCTTGTACGCTTTTTTTTTTCCTCAGAGTCATGTAGCGAGTGTTTGTGCATCTGTATTGTGCTCTACTTTTCCTCATGTTCACAGATTTTTATTAAAATATTTCCATAAAACAGGTTGTTACCAAAAATAAATGAACACATACAAATTAATACATAAAAACAGATGAGTTATATAGAATATTTACAAACAATGGCATAGAATTCAAAACTTCTCATAAACACAGCATACAAACAAGTATGTACATACCCCATGTTTTCTAGCGTTTATTTTAAGAGTTCCTTAGTAATTCTGAGGTAGACTTAGGTTGACAGAAAATCTTTCCCTTCCCATTGTAGACTGAGGGAAAATCAAAAAAAGACCTCAGTTAACAGCCAAATAGAAAAGATCTTATTTTTGCCCAGCTTGTGTTTCCTCAGCCTGCAGAAATAAACACACACAGTATAAAAATTGGGCCAGAGAGCAGTGCTGACATGACCAAGACTCTGTCTTCATGAGTGGTAAATGAAGCTCAGAGCTTTGAGTGCTGTGGCCAGAGTTAGGCTGTAGGTAAGTGGTAGGTCCCTAGGTCCTGACTGTTGGGCTTGCAGCCCATCTGTTTGTTATCTAAAACACTGGAAAGAGATAAATATCTGGGTGAATAAGAAATGCCCACAAGACAGCTTTCAGAGAGCAGGTATGCCACCAAGCTCTGCAAAGGGAGAAAAATCAAAAAAGTTAATGACTTTCCCAACCATCAGTCCAAAGTAAAAGTTAAACAAAAAGAAGAAGGGGTTTGAAATGCAATTCTGGCTCTTTTAAATCAGCTCACTGAAGGCAGTGGAACCAACTGACTTTCCAGTTCCCAGGCTATTGATGTGAGCCTGTGGTTTGCCCCACAGCCCAGTGCTGAAGTACTTTAGTGGTGCTGAGGGCTGGCAGGAGGCCAGGGACTGTGACATCTCATGGCTGAGACTCAGTCTCATGTTTTCACCACGGCCAGGGTCCAAGTTCCATGCTCAGCCACTCTGCCAGCATTGCTGGGCTTCTCAGGTGTGAGGTGACTGAAGTAATACTGGCATAAGAGCCAGCACAACCTGCCTGTGAGATTGATACAAGCAAATATGGCACCTCATATCCTCAAGCTGCAGAGGCAAAGCTGGGTAGTTCTCAGTGATGGTCTCCTGCCTCTGCAGCACAAGATCCCCTTCTGCACACTTTGAGAAATGGGAGGCTTATTAAAGCTAGGAAAGGCAGGTCCGATTTTTTCTCCATTTCCAAGAGGAGGTTGTTTTGTCAACATTTTGCCAGGCTCTGGGAGTGTGAAATTGGCTGTTCATGTGCTGCCTGCACAAATACTGTAGTTTTAAAGTGAAGGCAATTAATTTTAGTTGTTGACTTAAACTGCTGTTGAAAGGTACTTCATTTCCTAACTCTTCCTCCTATAAATAGATTAAGGGTTACATGAGAGTCAAGTTGTGCTCGTTTGTCCTCCCTCTAGATAGATTTCCCATGGCTGCTTATCTATCAGCTCCCCCCTCCCCCCAGCCTTAACACAATTTGTTTCTCAAATTAATTTAGCTCACTCACTCTCATTGCTCCACTGCCAAAAAAAAAATGGCTCCTCTTTTAACAAAAAAAAAAAACTTAAACAGAAAAAAAGGGGGAAAAAAACCCCAACNAAAGGGGGAAAAAAACCCAAACCAAAACAACAAAAAGAAAACCCACAACACCAAAAAAACCCAACCAAACACACAAAAAAAAAGCAAACAAAACCCAAACCACTTTGGAACCAATACTTTTTGGAAGAGAGATTGAGCAATGAGAAATGTGTGTCTTGAACTTATGATTGAGAGAGCTAATGAAAATGTGTCTTTTAGAGAGATAAACATTTGTGTTAGCAGTCTGGAAGGACTACCAGGGCTGGGGAGTCACAGCTCCATCAATGCTTCCAAAAGCTGTGTGTGCCCAGCAGCTGCACTGTAAATCCCTCTGTCTATCCATCAGCTATTATTTGGTAATTTTTCTCATTATTACTTATTCATGTACTGGCTGCATTTCTTTTTTCTGCTTTCTGTTATGACCCAAGAAGGCAACCATGAGATCTACAACAGCAAAGGATATTTTTTTTTCCTATGGAAGCTTACTTGCAAGAAAGAATATTACCAATGCTGAGGATGTTTAAAGTGTTCCACTTGAACATATACACACACACATTCACATGAGACAAAGCTGATTGATGCACACTGATGTGCCTGGAGAAGTTCAAGCTCCATCCTGTGGTTTAATGCAAATTAATCAGAGTGCTTGCCCATGGGCTACCTCATCCCTTCCCTGTTCCAGTCCTAGGACCCAGGCCATGAAACACACAGTAAATATCTAACATGAGGGTTTGGAGGATAGTCATATTTTCTGATGCAGACAGGGACATCTGGGTAAGTATGAATCACCATTCGAAGGCAACATTTGTATTTTTCATGGAGTGCATATTTAAAGAACAAGAATCCCTTGATCTAAAAATTCTGTGGTTGTCTTGCTGCCACTCACCTGATCTCTGATCTGGAGCTGCAAAATTAATTTACTCCTTACCATCTAACATAGAGCTGAACAGAATTAGAAAAGGTCTTATCTCTGGAGATGTCAAATCCTTATCTGCTAACATTGCAGTAGAGAGATCTTGACAAAAGGGGAGGAAAACCACAAGTACTTTAAACATAATAGTATATAGCTGGAGATATCTAGATATACTTATCTTTCAAATAATAGTATTCTCTGGCATAGGAATTTGTGCTTAGTCAAGGTACCCAGAATATTTTGATAACCCAAAATATAGACTAATGATTTTTAATTTGTGAAAGGACTCTGCCATACAGTTCAGAGCTGTCACTCAGATGGGTTTTCTGGTCACACTTTTACTATTTGTGGTATTAAAATTAGAGGGTTTAGTATGTCTGTCCCTCACTTTGACCACAACTCTTGCTCCCACTACAGTGCTAAATATTATGAGGTCTAGGTGATAAAATGCAGATCTTGCTTAAATATTCTTGAAGACAATAAGTAGAAGGTGTATAAGGTAGCATGGTTTGGGGCTATTCATTTTCTTAAAATATTTAGATGGAATAAAAGGAGAATACTAAGCAGCTGATAAGTTAGTCAATGAACTGTACACTCGTGTGTATGTAATTTTATGTTCCAGATGTAACAATGAACAATTGGTGGGAAGCTGCCCAACAGAACTATTCCTGAGATACACTGCTGTCCTTACAGGGAAGTATTACACTTAAAAGGGGCATTGGTTTTATCCTTTTGTTCTAAGTACTAAAATAATCAAACATGTCAGGCAGCCACTACACAGCAAAAGATCCCAGTCACAGCACAGATCCAGGCAGATGCTGAGTGTGACAACTGCTCTATGCAGAAAGAAAGTGAAAAGTCTGGTTTTTAAATAAGGACTCTTCAAGATAATAAACTAATGAAACCACCATTTAGCTGTCATGTTGCATCATTTTATATTTCACCCAATGCTCCTGTAATTGTTGCCAGTGATTCCACACATGAATTGCATGGTGGGGCACATAAAATTGTTAAGGTAATAGGTCAGGTTACATCATTGCCACCATAGGTTTTCAGGAGCTCTCAAACCCTGTTCAGCAGAAGTGTGCATTTAAATGAGGCTCATTCTGAATTTCAGAAAAGCCTACTTAACTCTTGCTGGTTCAAAATCCACAGTACAGAAAATAGCATCAATATTCAACGGGCATTTTAAACTGATTTAGGTGACCTCCATAATCTTCACAGGTTTGGTATGCAAAGTTTCACTATCCCTTTGCTTCTGTGAGTTGGATATTGGTCTATTCTGAAGTAACTATTGTTATTTTGCTGCACCTGTGTTTAGGATATTTTTTAATGAATAGTAATTTTTACTTCAGAAAGAGATTTGTTCCTCCTTTCTTTTTAAATTATCCTTGCAGTGATAAATTGAGATTCCCCATAGACCTGACATTTTGAAGTTGACCTCTGGCCTTCCCCAGCTTCTTTGCTTTGCACAAAAGTGTGCAGTGACAGCCAGCTTACACCTTTTCCTGCTGGCCCATGGCTGCCTCTTCAGCTCTTGGCTTTAATGGGATGATGTTACTTTCCTTTCCAGCAGAGTCAGAACTCATTTCTTGCCCTGGGTTCAACCTATACTCTGAGCTTCAATGCAGAGATAATTGTTGTAGTGCTACAGTTTTACCTGACATGTTGAAGATTGTGTGAACAACTGGGATAACTCCACAACTGAGATAATTCTACATTCTTTATTCCTTCAGTTTGCTTCTTTCTGACTGCAACACGTGACTATTTACAAGTGCCTGGAATGACAGGACCAGGAAAAATGGCTTCTCACTGACAGAAANGAAGTTGTGGATACTCCATCCCTGGAAGTGTTCAGGCCAGACTGGATGAGGCTTTGAGGAACCTGGTCTAGTGGAAGGTGTCCCAGCCCATGGCAGTGAGGTTGTAGCCAGATGATCTTTAAGGTCTCTTCCAACCAAGGCCATTCTATGATATCTAAAAAGGACAAACATCTCCTTTGCTCCCCTCTTTTTACTGTGGTGTAAGCTCCACTGAGATGTAGATGTCACTCCCAGGAACTACATAAAAACACATCTGGGATCTCCCAAACAGGCAGCAAACACCTCTCTCACATGGCATCCTGAGTCCAAATTCATGCAGTGCAATAGCAAGGAAAGCAAATAAACCTCTTCAATACACCTTTCATATTTTTATGTCTCAAAAGGTTTTTTTATGGCTTTAGTAAATACTGTATTAGCAAAATCAAGAATTGTTCTTCCTCTGGGCTGCACAGCAAGTGCTATAGCAATGTAAAACATCAATTAATATAGTTTTCATGTAGCATAAAGCAATACCCATTAACAAAATACTAAGCTATATTATGTGATTTTATTAACTTGTATAAGTGAACACAGATTGCATTAAAAGCTGTTTCAATTTTATTTTTTATATGTTTGTATTTGAAAGAACAGCCCAAACTATAGAAGTCAGTTATTTTCTGAAACTACAAAAATTAGCTGTCTGCAGATCAGCTTAATTTAAAGGCTTTCTGTCTTCTTTGAAAGGTTAGAAAAACTGTGGCCAAAGAAGACCCTGTGAACCTACTTATTAAGATTTCAAAAGCTTTTTGACAAGTTTCCATAAGATGAGAGCACGAAATAAAATAATTACGAATCAAATGATAGAAAAATCTCATAAAGAAATTAAACCCACTTTAAAGTCTGACAGTCTCACTTTGTTTTAATCATTTTCTGCCACAGTTACATGTGGCTGCAGTAAAATTTTTTAAAAAGCGGCTACAT
>VZTT01014707.1:166416-181611 GCA_013400855.1 Buphagus erythrorhynchus | reverse complement strand
CTTACAAACTGCTGTGAAAAGTATTGTGAATGGGAAAAATTATTCTTGGGATTGTGGCTTTGAAGTGTTACAGTTCTATTGAGAGGAAAAAGTTAATGCAGTAACTTTGAAGTGGTCCCCCTGTCTTCTTTTCTTCATTGGGGTACTCTTACTTGACAGTGAACTGAAGATACAAGTGTTTCAGCAGAAGTTGACCTGTGACACTGTCAAAGAATGGCAGGTGCCCAAAGATCATCTTGAGCTATACTGGACAGGTAATGGAAACATGGGATTGTAGAACAAAGAGGAAAAGACCCCTAAATACTCATCCTGGAAGCTGTAGAGAAAATAAGTCAATTTCTGACTTTATAGTTTTTTGATAATATTTTAAAGCCTTTTATATTACAGTCTTTAGTGTCAAGGAAAAAATAGCTACTTAATTTTGGGTTGAATCATCCTCAAGGCCTCTTTTCCTGCATTTGTGAATGTTATCTTTTCTATGCATGTTTATAGTTAATCTGAAATATTGAGAAGTAAATTTAAAGTACCTGTAAATGTTCACTACTTTGAGGATCAGTTCACTTTTTTCTCTCCTAACTTTTTAGTTAGTGGAAATTCCTGAATTAACATGTTCACCTTTTAATGGCTCTGCAAACTTTTGTGTTGCAGGCCCACTGTGTTAACAGAGGTAGCTATTGTTCTGCTTCTTACACGTTTTATGGAGATATGAAGGTTGACTAGGAAAATGTACATCCATAAAATTTTAGATTGCAGATAAGCAAAACTAATTACCATCCCTTCTCCTGTTGTCCTTTCTCTTGTCATTGCTTAATGTCATGATTTCCTTCATAATATCACTGGACCATAAAATCTGCCCTGAAGATCTCAGCACAGACAAAAACTCTGCCACATAAAGAAAAGAAAACAAAACAACCGTCCAAGCTGGTGAACCTTCAGAAACAGCTCATTGCAACAGACATTAAAGAGCTCTATTAAGGAAACAAAATAGCTTTAGGAATTTCTGTGCTCTTTTCATCATTGCTAATACTTAGATTGCTATGATGCGAGGGGAAGATCAGAAGTGGTGGTCTGATACTGAGAGGAAAAAACCTGCTTTCATTCCAGCCTTGACTGTCATTCCTTTCACATAGGCCTGGCAATCAGGAGGAAGATCTCTGAAAATGATGGTGATAGAATTGACTGTATATTAAATTGTAGTGAGGAGGACATTTTCTAGGCATTTCAGTTTACATATATTGTTGGAAGATGTGGTTTCTTGTGGATAAGAAATGTTCTTGATTTTTAGTTATCCTTAGGAAATAGAATTCTATTAGACTTCATGCATATTTGTATTAAAAGTCTGCCCTTGCATTACCAACCTCCTATCAAAATCAATAGAGTTGCATTAAAAATTATGTAAAATGGGAAAAAACATGTATCTTAACTAAAAAATAAAATGTCCCTTAGACATTACTGTAATGAAAGTGAAGTACTTGGTAGTTATTTTGTTTTGATATTCATTGCATTCCTCTGAGAGAGGAATTGCGTACTTGATAGAATTTGAATAGCTAGAAGAGACTATTAAAAATTAGTCCTGTTTGGATGCCTTTTGATAAAAAGTAATTTTGAGGTATTAAAGAGCACTGAGACAATAACTGATGGCTAAATATTCTATATTGTTTTGCAGTATACAAAATGTGGATTCAAATTCTTGTTAGAATGAAGCCAGTTAAAAAAAAAAGAAGAAACCACAAAACTTTTAAAAGTACAGATGAATGACATTAGGTGAATCTTGAATTCAATAACTTCCAGAATATATGCTAGTTATGGTTTATTTGTTTTTAACTTGTCATTACTGATCAGGTAGTAAATGACATTCAGAGAGGGGAAGTAGGAAAGATTCACAAACATCAAGTTGTCATTTAGGATAAGGAAAAACCAAAGAGGAGTATGCATTAAAGGCATATTTATTCCTTTCCTTCCATTAGGATAGGAGGGATAGCAGTGTTTACTCTCCATGTAGCCCTTTTCTTTCATCTTGTGAAGGATGAAGAGCCTTTGGAGGACATGGAGATCTGTGGTAATGGCAGCTCCATGGGAAAAAAAAAAATGGGGATGAGCGAGCATCTCCAAAGCTGATGCTTGGGGTCTTCCACCTTTCTGCTTTCCGTTCTATTCCAATTTAGCACACACATGAATCTTGAAGGTGGGTGATGGCAGGCTATCTAGAATTACAAACTTGAACAGGAAAATGAGCAGTATTACCAAATTGGGTGCCATTCAGAGATGGAAATTGTGTATTGAATTGACTGTTAGGATGTTAGATATGGAAAACTTAACTGTAATTTTGGTGAGTGCCTATCAGAGCTTACACTTACCGTGTCATTCTTCTATCTGTCAAGAGATGCAGGGATTTGGTTGTTCTCTGGGCTTCTGCTGAGCTCATATATATGTAGTCATACAAATTTAGGTGTTTAATCCTGAATGGAATCCCCTCTGGTACATTACTCATGGCAAGCTGTGTATTCAGTCTGCCTCATTTTTCTTCTCCATAAAAGGAGAATTATGGTATGTTCTCTTTTTTTAGGGATCTGGGAGATTCATCAATGGAAAGCTCTAAAGCTCTCTGAAAAGAATAGACTATATTCAGGGAGAGTTTAGAATTGATGTATAGTAAGTTCTTTTTCATGGTAAAATGTTCAGCTTTGTCATATTTTACTTGAGGATATAAGAAGAAATCTCTGAAGAGCTTAAAAAAGGGATTGAACAGTGTCTTTGGGAAAATGTAATAAGTAAACATTCACAAGTAGAGAGGCTGTTTGAATTTGTTTTGTGGTATTAGTTAATACATAAAGAACTTAAAATAAAGAACCATGAAATCCAGGTACATATTTTTAGCTCTCGTGTAAATTGCAGTGACGTTTTGGGGATGTGAAAGGACAAAAGACAGGTTTGGGGAACAGCTGGTACTTCGAGTTTTTGTCAGTAGCTCAAATATTTGAAAAACCCAGCTTGTTTCTTGTAATAGCTGTCCTCTGCTGTTGTTTGGAAAGATTGCACATGGTGTTTGTCATCTTTCAAGTTTGTTACTGTACATCTGCTCTCTACATGATTTTTTAAGAATCTGACTTGCCGAGGCAGTGTCAGACTTCTTGCATGCAGTTTAACAGCTGCTGTCCAGGGGAAGGTGGTCTGAGTTGACCTGGAGTGGTACTGCTGTGGCTGCGGGGGAAGCATGCAAAGAAAAGCAAAAATGCTTTAAGTCTTTTTGTACCACACTTACCTCTACAACAATGACTACTGGGATAAGTGCCTTCTAATCTTAAGACAAAAGGCAAGTTGTTATGGAGTTGTTATGCAAGTTTTTATGGGGGGGGGAGAGAAAGAGAGGTGAGAATGCTGAGGAACCATGCAAAATGAATTTTAATGGGTTGATCTAAGCTAATTCAAGCTTTTGATGTCCTGTCCTTTCCGAATGCATGTGGAAATTGAGTTGCTGGTGCCTGGAGGGTTTGGAGAGCAGTGTCCATTTGTACTCCAGTCAGAGTTCAGTCCAGCCAGATGTCGAATCTGATCCATGTCCAGTGAGGCACGCATGGGTTTAGTGAGATGTTAAACGACAGCTCACCCTCTTAGTTTTTCTTCTCTCTGCTTTTGACTCCTCTGATTTTTCTGGTTTGACACTAATGTCTCATACATTTCCACTTCAGCCAGTTGTGCTGTATAGCATCTTTCTAGATTCTTCGTCTCTTGTGCTAGATGCAGCTGATGGTTTAAAGGCAGTGTCAGGCATAGTGGCCTCACAGTAGAGATGAGTAAACCCCTTTATCCAGATTATGAGTCTTTGGTTTCATTATGTACTTAGCTGGGGTAAAGTGAGTAAAAGTGTACAAACTTAGGATTGGGACTAATTTACTGCACTGACATAATTTTTTAAAAATAATAATTATTTGCATTAGATTTTTCAGTTATTTGTGGGTGGAAGGTGTTCTGTTTTGTGCTGGGGTAGAGTTATGTTTTTTTCACAGGGGTTAGTAGGGAGCTGTGTTTTGGATTTGTGCTCAACCCAGGGTTGATAAATTAGAGATGTTACTGCTGAGCAGGTCTTGACACAGAGCCACGGCCTTTTCTGTTTACTGTACTTTGACATTGTCAAGGGGAATACTGGGGGTGCTTGGGAGATTTGGGAGGATACACAGCTGGGACAGGCAACCCAGAATGACCAGGGGAATATTCCAGACCATGTGACATCATGCTCAGTGTATGAAGTGAAGAGAGGAAGGAGGAAGAAGGGGGGGATGTGGTAGTGACGGTGCAATACTTTGACTTCCCAAGTCCCTGTTATGTGTGATGGAGCCCTGCTCTTCTGGAGATGGCTGAACACCTGCCTGCCCGTGGGAAGCAGTGAATTAATTCCTTGCTGTGCTTTTCTTGCGTAGGCAGCTTTTGCTTTCCCTATTAAACTGTCTTTATCTCAACCCGTGAGTTTTCTATCTTTTACTCTTGATTCTCTCATTGATCCAGCTGGTGAGGGACAGAGAGCAACTGTGTGAGTCTGGGCTGTTGGCTGGGGTTTAACCACGAAAGAAGGGAAAAGAAGTTATTAAACCTCTGTATTGCAAAATTGAATATGATTTCTAAATGCCAGTGTATTTAATATAGTGACATTACAGTGAATATCTTGTCTAGGAAGAAACTGGGACTGAGTGTGACTCAAAAAAGGTGGAAGATGAATTTGGAAGGCAGTGGAATTACCATTGCAAATTCTTGTTTTCTGCTCCTGGTAACACACTCCATTCAGTCTGGTTGTGTCTCATGAAGACCCTGTAATCCAGAGGTCTGTTTTGTCTTGATTAACTTTTGATCTAACTTCTTTTTTGAAGTTAATTTAGCCTCACTTCTCATGCATTTTCTTTAAAAAGGATTAAGTTCATCTGAGCTGTGTGTGGTGAAGAAAAAGGTGGTTGTACTTTAGTAATAAGGACACAAGCTTTTTACTTAGTAATGGATTAATATCTGAATAGGTCTGTAAGTGTTTACTTCAGTTAGGTAAAGGTTTTAAATTAGAAGGAACTTATTGCAGTTGCAGAGTTGTTGTTTTTTTTTTCTTCTCCTCTGATCAGGAGCAGGTAGTGGATTGCTTGATTTGTTGCATATATTTACTTGTCGGTGTTCAGTTTACCTTTTGGAATTAAACTTCAAAACTGAGGTTGTTACTGAAATAAGGTTGCTACATAATAATTTAAATCATGCATTCAAATATGAAAGTTGTTTATTTTCCCCTGCCCTCAGCCCTGTTGTGTGCTTTAGCCTGCTTATTAGAGAAATGTGATTTCTTGTGTTGGTCTGTCACTCCCCTGGTAGCTCTTCAACACACTGGACCATTTCTTCAGGAAGTGACCAGAAAATGAAAAACTCAAACTGCAGTTGTATGTTTTCTTCATATTAGCTTTTACAGGCAAAAAAGAACATTATGTGGAGAAGGGACTTAAATAAGAGCTCCTGGTGGAAGCTGATTATACTCAGTGTAGTAGGTGTTTCAAGACATAGCAGACAGTTAGCTGGGCAGTGTGCAGCCAGCTTCCAACTGTACCCAGTGTGTTGTGTGGGCTAGTGAGGGAGTTGGGTGAACTGCAAAAGGTAAGGGCAGTGGACAGCTCTGAGAGTGCTAGACAGAAAGCCATGGAAAAAACCAGGCTTTATTCTGGTGGCCTCGTCATATAAAATTTTGATTTAACACTAATTTGTGCTCCTTTTAATTTATTTCTTACAGATTATATTTATATGAAATGTATTTTCACTGTAACATTTACATTACAGTGAAAGAATTCCTCATAATGACTTCTATTTCATAGCTCCAATGCACTAGCCTGTTTGCAGAGCGTTGGTGCTTGATGTTGCTCTTCAGTAATAGTGACTTTCCAGATTTGACTTATTTTTTATCAGGTTCAGAGAAGTGTCTGCAATGGATATGAAGTAGTATTTTGAAATATGTATGTTTGTAGAGGAATACAAAAATGTAGAACAGAAACAGGAAGCTTTTTTAATCAAATACAGAAAATTATTCCTCTATTACCTCTGATGTGTTGTGTAAAATTTAGTAAACTCAGCTAACCTTAAATTCTGATATACTCAAATTGTCTCAAGACAATTGTATTAAGAAAGACGTGCAATATAATTCAAGACTACTGCTTAGAAGTCATGAGCCTGTTCCTTCCTGACCTGTTATGAAATAGTCTTACAGTTAAATAGTTTGCTTTTTGTTCATTAAGGTTGTTAAGCTTTTAGAAATGTTCTTGAGAATAAAATATTTTAAATCTTCAGGCAGAAGTCAGTACAAAAATTACCGCGCGACGTTTGAAAGGCAAAAGGATTTTTAAATTTACTAATGTGATTTTAATTAGAGAAATTGAAAGGCTACTTTAATTGCTTTAGTATGGTAAAAAAGAAATTTTCAGCTAAGTTGTTCCCAAATGAACTATGTCCTTGGTAATAATGTAACTTCTTGTTCCAGCAAATTTCCATGCCACATGGTTTTAAACAGAATATTATTCATGAATAGTACATGGACATTGAATTGTTGTTAAAAATGTAATCAAGTTGACTATTGTGTTAATGTAGTTTTAAAGAAAACTGCTTTAGTTATTTTTGTTTTATATTGCTTGCCTTTTGGGAGAATTCTGTCTCACTTGGGCATCCTTTCTCTCAAAGCTGCTCTCTGCAGGACAGGGTTTTCTATGCCATTGTGCCCTTTTGTGATGCTTTGAGATCTCTTTTTGTATTTGTTTTCCCCATCTGTTGTGGTTTAGGAATGGTACTCCACAATTTAGTTCTCCCCCTGAGACTTTCCAAACCACACTGTCACTTGGTAGCTCCCTTTCTCCAGCTCTTCTGCCCACTAGCCCCCCAGATGGCCAGAGAGGAGATCTGGATGCACAAAAGGCAAAGATCACAGCTTGAGATAAAGAACAATTTACTGGAAAGAGCAGTGAGATAAGTAAACAAACACTAGCAGCAACAATATTAATAAGAAAAGTATGTAAAAAGAACGAATGATTCACATGCAAAAATGCTCATTGCAGAGCCTGATTTGACCAAAGCCAGGTTGTTCCTGACTGTATAGGAATGCACTGCTTCTTGGAAATGAGGAATCCCTTTTCCCCGCCCCGGCAATGATGTGAGATGGTATCAAATAACACAGTGTCTTAGCCCCTCCCCTTAGTCTTGGCTGGAACCAAGACACCATCCTCATAAGTTTCATTTTGCCAAGAAAACCAGTTCTGACAACCTTAGTTTTCTCAGGTAAGTGTCTTCATGCATTTATCTGATGTGTTCCCAAAAGTTGTTCAGTGCATGCCCTTACCCCATTGAGAATGCCATACAGCACCACCTGTGGAAAACCATCTTCCTGCAGCCTAATTCTGAGAGGCACTTGCCCTTATGTGTCAGATGGATTTATCATTTTTACTGAAACCTGTCAGAGCTGGGGTGGCTCGGTGTCTGACGTGACTGGGGGCTGTTGTGCTTGGTCGGTATGTTGGTGGCCAGTTTGCCAAGGCCGGATGCCAGCCTGCTCCAGACAGTGACCTTCCCTGCCACTCCTGTGGGGACTGCCAGTTTTTTATGAATACAACTGTGCACTGAAGTCCAGTGATTCTGGAACTGCAGCACAAGTCTATGCATACAGTAAATCTTACACCAAAACTAAGGCAAAAAGCCTGCATTACCCTATTGCCTGTATTCTCTGCTGCTCTGCAGTGTTCCTGTCATATTCTGGCATGAGTGCACAACTCCAGTGCCCCAGTAGGAATTGTAGTGTCTTACAGAGGGAAGGCTGAAGCAAGGCTTTAAAAGAAGAAAGGTGAAGTAATTTTTGGAGAAAAAAAGCCTGAATGTGTGCTTCACTGATTCAGAGCTTTTAATTTCGTTTTTGTAAATGTCATACATATTTGTTTGTAAATTCCAGATTGTGAGCCATGCCTTTGGTGAAAAGGAACATTGAACCACGGCATCTCTGCCGAGGAGCTCTGCCAGAGGGAATTACAAGTGAACTGGAATGTGTAACGAATAGCACTCTTGCTGCTATCATACGCCAGCTAAGCAGCTTAAGTAAGTATCTGTAACTTCCTGCAAGTATTTGATTCATGATGAAAAACTGAAGAGATGAAAAGCTTTAAGATGTATTCTTTTAAATAGCAAAAGTATGGTTTGGGACATTGCCACTTATGTATTGTAATAATATGCTATTTCATTGCCTTTATGCTCTTCTATATTTTGAAGTTTATTAAAAACCCAACCCTCCTCCCACCCCCAAACCCCACTCTAAAAAACAAATTGACAAAAAAACATACAAGTAGGAAGAAACAAAACCACCACCAAGAAAAGCCCCAACCAAAAAACTGGAGCATAGAAAACCTGAAATTTTTCTAAGGTGAGAGAAATTAGTGCAAGAAACAAGACCAACACTTGAGTTCTTGCCTTTCAGTTCTACCGGATTTAGCCAGCAAACTCTTCTGCCCCTTGTCATCAAATGACACATTTGACTGAAGTTTTAGTTTTTCATAGTGTGCTAGTATTTCTTAAGCCTTCTCTTTTATATATATGTGTGCTCAATTCATATGAATGAAATTAAGCACATTGAAAGGATGCCATTTGCTGAACAAACCTGCAGGCTACTGTTGAGGTAGGCTAGCATCAGCTCTGTAGAGAGCAGCCTACACACCACACCTGTCAGGTGACACCACCACTAGCAATTCTAGAAGCATGACTGGAGTGTTTGCAAGATGAACAATATTTTTGATGACAGGGATAAGAAATGTTTTTCAGACAGTCTAACAATCAACAGCTGTTGTTTGTGCTGATAACACTGGTCCTAGAAAAGAAATTACTGCTTCATCAGTTGCTTCACTTTGTAAATGGATGTGGTTTTAAAACTGAGAGTCTGTATGGAGCTCAGACTATGGGGCCCACTGGTGTTCAGTTCATGATGATAGGAAAAAGCCTTTGCTTAGGGAAAAGAGGACAAGAAACACAGCATTTCCTCTTTGCAGTAGTCAGTGATTTAGGGAGTTTTCTGAGCTGGAGTCCATCTGAATGATCCTATGTAATGAGCATTTGTAAAACTATCATCTGTAGTATTGCTTAGATCTTTTGAAATAGGGATTACACCTTTTTATTGACCAATGACCTGTGGCAGAATGTCCCACAATGGAAGTCGACCTGTTTTTTCCTTTTGATACCTTCTCATTTTGGTGTGATGAAAAATAGTGAAAGGTGCTTTCATCTTGTGCATTTCTATAATAATTTGTGATTTTATTAAATCTTTATCCTGTTCTCCTGGTGATTTCTTTTCCAGGTTAAAGCTTCCTGATCTGTAAGTGATCTTCTTGAATAGAAACCATTTCGTATTTCTGTTCACTGTTGTTTCTGCTTTGGATATGTAAGTTAGGGTATGTTGTGGGTTTTTTTAAGGTGGATGTTGAGGACTTCAGATCATATTCAAAAAATACTTCTTTTTTATCATTATTGCCCTAGGAATTTGTAGAATTGTGATTGTTGCTAAGCATTGAGTTATTATTTTCAGATAAGCTTGCAAGTGATCCTCTAATCTTTCTTGAACAGCAGCTGACGATTTAGTGTCTGTTATTTAGAGTTAATTTGTGTTTCCATTGTCATTGAGTTTCATTTACTGTTTTCTCAGACAGTTGCTTAGTAGTGACATCCTTAAGTTTCAGAAAAGTGAGAAGAATGGCTAATGTTCTAATTATACTGAAGGAGATGTGATAAGACCTCATTTTGGTATTGTGCAGTGATTGTCTAAGTGTGGATAACACACTTTTTACTTGTCTGACTTGCTAGGAATGTGTGCAGCTTTCATTTATCCAGATTTGGTCTTGGGGCTAATCTGTTACACTGTGTATTTAGATCCTCTTACGATTGTTGTTGAGGAACTGACTACTTATATTCATATCCTGCAATTTTCCCTTAGCGGACTTCACCTGAAGTCTTTGTAGACAGCCCCTAAAGTTCTGTTAGTGTCAAGTTAAAGATCTATGCAAATAAATGATGTGTCCTTAGTCTTAACAGATGGATAAGTGGTATTTAACAAATGAAATGCACCACCATTCTCGTCCACAGTCTGAAATAGATCATGTTTGCAGAGGGGTTTTTTCTGCAGACAGCATTTGCTTTGCCTGTCTTCTGAGCCAGCTGGGAACAAGGAAATGATCACAGAAAATGCTGTGCTGGAGCTGAAGTAGTACCTCCTGCTGACAGCATCAGAGCTGGTTGGTGTTCCCACAGCTTGAAGCATAGAGTGAGCAAGTTCAGGTCCATCTTGCAGTCACACTGATTTTTTACTGTTGCACTGTGAGTTCAGTGAGGATTTTAAAAACTGGCAGGTCTGTACTGTTGCACACAAACTTGGCTTGCTTCTGCCTCTGCTCTTTTTGGGAGACATGAACAAGTTCCTATCCAAAGGGAGTGTGCTCTCAGGAGAGTTTTTTCTGTATTATGTTTTCAGATTTGATTTCATTTCCAGCCAGCTGCCTCAGAGCACAGGCAGAGTGAGCAGCATTCTGTATGTAACTGTGCGCTTTTATGTAAGGCAGAATCTTGTCTAGGGGATTCACCTCCACTGGGGAGGAGAGAATCTATGGGAAGGGAACGACAGGGAGCATTTGTAGCCTGTACCTGTAAGTAGCATGGAGGAAGTGTAATCTGTGGAGACTTGGAAGACTTCCTTTCATGCAGAGAACAATATCCACCAACTTGTCTCCTAATATTTTCTTGGGTAGATTGGCCATTGGCTCAGTTTCGCTAGTTTTCAAGCAGGCCTGAGCACACTGCATCCATCTGTGTCACTCTGTTCTGTAGTACTGCTGAATCAGGCTGGGTTGGAAAGATTGCTTTTTTGTCTTTAAGTATCATGCTAGAGGTACTGTGAGAAAGGAGATGGTAATCAAGACCTAGTCAGAAACAGCCTACCACTTCTGCATCTTTAAAAGAAGAGGAGAGGTAAAGCATGATTCTAATGTTTCTAGTTAATCCAGTTACAAATGGGTGAGTAGAATCACTCTCTTCTGTAGTTGGAGGGAACCTTAGAAGGAAAGGCTGCATAAATTCTTTGGTGAATTTTTAAATTAATGTATAGGTTGGCCACATGTTGGGCAACACCTGTTGCTTTTAAATTACTGTCTTACAGTACCAAAACGAGCTCTTAAATTAAAAGATACATGCTTTTTTCCTGCTTGTTTCTGTTTTGTTAAAGATCTAATTTAAACAATGGCAACATAGAAAACACTTGAAGTATAATTTTTTTTCTAAAATTTACTATATTATGTTAATCACAGCAGCATGTCCAATACTGCTTTACTATGTCACTGTTTTCACAGACAGGAGATTGACAATCTGTCTTTCATGTGTTCTGGGCTAGCAAGTGTTGAAAAAAAATCAAATATTAAAAGAAGCATGCTCCTACTTTGCCTTCTGAAAGATAACTGACAAACATCCATCTCCTTGACTTCTCTAGGGGTAATGTGTTTAATCCTAGGATGTGGCAGTCCTCTCTCAGCAGGCTGATTTCAATATATTAACATAAACTAACATCTATTAAAATTGATGGAGCTCTGAATACTGGTGGCTGAAGAATGTAATAACTGCTTTATTTAGCTGAAGAGCTGAAAAGCTTATTTTCTCCGTAGCTTGGAATTACATCTTCATTTGGAGCAACTAAATCAAGTGGGGATTATAAATGAATTTCAACTAGCTGCAGGGAACACTTAGAGAACACTTTTACTGTGAAGGTGGTTGAACACTGGCATGGGTAGCCCAGAGGAGTTGTGGAAGTATGCAAACCCAGCTGATCAGAGTCCTGTCTCATTGTGCTTTGAGCCAGGAATTGGACCAGATGATTTTAACTTTAGCTATTCTGTGGTTGTGTGTGGCTTTTGTTTTGGAGGGGAAGGAGATTAGGAGCGGGTAGACATCATACCTTTCTTATCTACCTTCCACATATATATGATGCAGAGCTTGTATATACTGATATACCTTAACATTTTGGGTTAGTTTTTGGCTGATCTTAGATGTAGTATTGAAAACTATTACTGGTAAAGTCCTTCATTCAATGGCAATCACTTTTTTTTTTTTCTTGTGATTCATCAACAATGTTTTCCAGTAATGGATTAGTCTAGATGTTGTTTCTCCAAGGTAAGTGATCCAAGAAAGGAGCAGATTGTCCTGTTGACTTCCCAAGTGTGGCCATTTTTTTACATTGAATTATTATATCTAGATGTTCACAAGATGGGATCTAAACTGAAATTTTCATTGTATTTTTACTTTTCTTTGCAAAGTATTAAGGCTGGTTATTGGACCCAACTTAAAATATCAGTAAGGGCTGTTCCTTTGAAGATCCTTGTCATTTAGATGGTTAATGCATATTCCATATTCTTCCAACTATTAGATAGTTTTACTTTGCGCCTCCCCCCTTCCATTTCTGCTTTTCAGACTCTTCTTGATACAGGTCATAAGATGACCTTAATTCAGAAGTAGGGTTTTTAAAATTTGTTTTTGTTTAAAAAGCATGGTTAAATGGAGGAGGCAGGAATTTTCTTTTTACAAGGATTTCTTGAGGGGATTTGGCTGCAGAAATCATAGAGGGAATAGTAATAGTATTCCATCTTGAATGGAATAGTATCTGAGTAGGAGGGACCATCAGTTCAGTGAGCAGGAGCAGTGAGTTTGGATTGAATCTGAAATTTGTAGGAGAAGTTCTGGGGCAGGCAAACTATTAAATTTGGGATCTGGAACCACTGATGTGGAGCAGATGAGAGTTGTGGACACACTTTGAGTACTGTGTCCAGTTCTGAGCCCCTCAGTTCAGGAGGGACATTGAGGTGCTGGAGTGGATTCAGAGAAGGGCAGCAAAGCTGGTTAAGGGTCTGGAACACAAGTCTGAGGAGCAGCTGAGGGAGCTGGGGGTGTTTAGCCTGGAGAAAAAGAGGCTTGGGGGACCTTATCATTCTCTACAACTGCCTGAAAGGAGGGGGTAGCCAGGTGGGGGTCCACCTCTTCTCCCCGGCAGCAAGTGACAGGATGAGAGGACGAAGTCTTAAGCTGCTTCAGGAGAGGTTTAGATTGGACACAAGGAGGAATTTATTGACAGAAAGTGTAATGAAACATTGGAATGGGCTGCCCAGGAGATTGTGGAGTCACCATCCCTTGGAAGTGTTTAAGGAAAGACTGGATGTTGCAGTTGGTGTCATGGTCTAGTTGATTTGATAGTGTTCAAACATAGGTTGGACTCAGTGATCTCAGAGGTCTTTTCCAACCTAATTGATTCAGTGATTTGGTGATTTGGACTGCACTGTCCACTCTCACAGTGATTGAGAACATAGAGCAGGTGAAAGGGAGGCTGAAAAGGTTGTTCACCAAGTCCAGTGTGGCCGTGGTGGTCAGGGGCCTCTGACCCTCTCTCAAATAGCTCCAGGGACAGCAGTGTATGCAGTCAGCATTTGTAGAGGTAGGTGGGCTGCCTTGCAGGAGAATTCTGTTACATGCTGCTTTAATTTTGATGTTGGCCTGTGCTTATGCTTAAAATTAAATCTTAGCTACTATGGGTTGCAAGATTTTAATTTCAAAATATATTTCAGAAGCTTTTATGGACTGCAGTAACTTTAGGCGTTTTCATAACAGAGGTAGGTTTTAATGTTCAGTTGTCTGTCAGTTGGCACTAGTTCAGCTACATAAGGATTAGAATTTGTAAGTCTCCCTTTGTTTTTAAGAAGACTGCTAACCAGGATATCCAGAAGAATAGACTTCAGGCAGAATTTACGGTATATTTTGACATTTTTGTACAAATCTGTCGCCCCAAATTTTGCTGAATGACAAACTGCACTGTTCTAATCCTACAGCTACTGTGTTTTATTATACTTCATGATATTGAAGCCATTTATCTTGTGTTTTGTAAGCCACTAGCAAAGGGATTTCCTTGTCTATTTTCTTACACAGGCAAACATGCTGAAGACATATTTGGTGAATTGTTTAATGAGGCCAACAGCTTCTACATCAGAGCAAATTCCCTCCAAGACAGAATTGATCGCCTTGCTGTCAAAGTCACCCAGCTGGATTCAACAGTGGAGGAGGGTAGGTAATTGCATGAAAGCATTGAGCCAGAAGTGATGTTGACAAGACCACAGTATTTAATTGCACAATAACCTCTGTCTTTTCAAAGTGATACTGTGCCGATATTTCATCTTGTTGTCTCAGTAAGGCAAGCTGGGAATAATCACTTTAGCAGAGCAAGTTAAAGTATTCTTGAATCAAGAAGCCCTTGTAGTAATGGAGCTGTTAAATCTTTTACACGAGGAAAACTTTGAGTTTGTGAATGTACTAAATCATAAATGAATAAATATAGACCTTACTGGAAGTAAGAATATTGGAAAAAGTTTGAGACACTGGGTGTCCCTGTTCAGGGTAGGGTAGTCACAAACTACATTAGTACATTACATACATAGTCTGTTCTGTGGTCATCAAAGATTTTATAATACTCTGTATCTAAACAAGGCACTATGTTTGGATCAACAAGGTGAAATTCTTTAGGGAGTTCTACCCACTAGAAAACAGTATTTCCTTTAAGAATATTTCCTGCTTATAAGCTTGGTCATTCACTTCATAAATACACAGTAAAAACAAAGGAATTAAGTAACATCATTATATTGTTTGAAAGCACTTATTTGGGTAGATAAAGCATTTCTCTGTCTAGCTTTAAAAGCTGCTAACATGTATCTTGGCCTCCATGCTATGTGTCTGAGCCAGCCAATGCCTGTACTTCCTGTTTAGATGATTCCTGACATTTACTAAAATGTAAAAGCTTTTTATATCAGTACAGTAGTGTAATATTGACTCAGTAGTAGTTAATGCTACTTGTGATATCTTTATAGTGCTATTTATATGGCGTATATATTTTACTTGCCATTCAGATTTTTGTAGTTTATATATTTATAGAGCCAATTATTAGAGCCAATATTAAATTTTACTGTTGATATTTAAAAGTGTAATGGTGTAATATTTAGCCTTTCTTTTTTATCCGTTTACTATCTGGAAATTATTATGTGTCATTTTATGGTTTTGGAACAAATTAACTGTTAGACTATCATAGTTGCCTAGAGAAGCTGTGGATGTCCTATCTCGAAAGAAACCTGGTTAAGTGAAAGATGT